>DWJN01005820.1:0-11168 GCA_018248895.1 Carystus phorcus
AAATTATTGGTGACCTATTGACATGACGTGATATATTAAAACTATCGTTTGCTAATCGTCACATTAATTTAGCACCAATTTGTTAGTACGTTGTTATCAACGAGTGTGCACGTTATTCTAGAAGATATTTACGGTGTTGCGTTAAAAATTTAAATTGGCTATGAAGTAGGTTTGTGTTACACATTACAAAGGGTATTTCGAAGTCCTAAGGGGCCCTAGGTATTGTAAAAATGTAGTTCTTTAACTAAACGACTCGATTGCAAGTACATAGGTGTAGTTAATAAAACATTATTGCATTATAATGATAGATATTAACTAGTATACGCAAAAATTGAATAGCTTAAGATTGTAGTAACGTTATTCGAATGTAGGAATTATTACGATAATAAACGATGAATCTTTAAAGACTATCGTTTGATTATACGTGATTAGTCATTGAACGTATAACATTAATTGCTGGATGTTAAACGTATTCGTTAGAGGGGATTATGTGAGGGAAAACGTATATAAAATGTTGGTGAGTTGGTTGTTACATCCGTTTGAGAATATTGAAAACATCTTCGAGTGAGTTGATATATATTTGCGTGTAGCGTGTTACTTATTAAGGTAATGGTACACTTGCTCACAGAGCATTAATTTCGTAGTAATGCTGTTTTATAGTTATCGATGGCGAGTTTGTCGAAATCGTGTTCCGAGCAGTGTGTCAATACCCTTATTTAGGATCGGTATTTAGTATGTAGTTTTGACTTCAATGCATCATTACGGTGCGTTGAAGTGAACCAGCTAACCACTTCCATTTAAAATTGATTATTATATCGCGATATAAAGATCGCTGGGTGACGTCAACAGAGGTACACTCATGTATGAAACGGGTGCGGTACGAGAGCTTAATAATACGTTTTTAACGTTTAACTACCGATATCTTATAAATATCTGTTGATGGAGCCCCATGTTGTACAGTGTAGCTTAGATTCTTGCAGTCGAGTCGTAGGATTACGTTTAGAGTAAAATTGTGTGTACATTACACTACGTCGCGTGGAATTGTACGTGTATCGTACAATGTTATAGTTGAGGCCATCTATTACGCAAGTTCCTGAAATCGTCAGTATTCAAATACGTTTTAATACGAGCCATTATCCACGAATCTCATTATGTTACGACGAAATTCTGTTTAAGTGGCTCACAGCTTTCATGATTCACCTGGCTTTGTGTAGAATTGTATGTAAGGAATAAATATATTGTTAATTAATATGAGAAACAGCGGTTTGGTAGGACGTTAGTGATAATATAAGTATATTATTAGCCGGGTGGATTGTGGCGCTATGATATTATAAGAGACCAAACATACTCTGTATTTGATCTCATTTAGAGTTGAATTTAATTTTTTTTTACGATTCAGCCCAGTTTATTCGTGTGTATTTGGGTGTGTGTGAGGTTTGCTTAACTTATATTATCTCGAATGATTTTGGTGTGTGCTGTGAATTTAGTTTGGTTTTTTTACTATTTTTTCATACTCTTGTATTGCGTCTTGTACTTATTAGATTGTAAGTATCTTTGTTGTAGAATTAAGTGAGTATTTTTATTACAAGTTTATTATCTTGCCAAATTTTTTTTGTTCCTCGTATGAAACGTACTTCAGTAACGCTCAATAGTGTTATTTTTACATGGCATTTTAAATAAAATGTAATTGATTTGGATGCTATGTAAAAACGTAATGCGCACTTGTATTTCATTATGATAATAGTAATGTCATTGGAAAATGACCTTTAAACCTATTTGTAAAGGGATTCTCTTGAGCGATGCTTTTGATTTGTGATTATTTCATTAATGCCCATTCACTCAGACGCAATCCATTGTGGTTGATAATGTTATAATTCATTTATAACGCCATGGTCCAGCGCAGCATGTACGTTCAAATGTGGGCTTTAAATAGTTTGTATTAGATCACATTATTGACTACTCCAGTCGCTCAAAATATACGGTTTCATAATAATTTATTCTGGATGATTGAATGAGTTCGATATGTTGGGGTATATTTGAAGGTCCCTTGGGTACGTACGATTCAACGAAAACATCAAGCTTATGTAAGGTCATACCGTTATATTGTTTACCGGTATTCTATATCATACTGATGTACTTAAAATGATTGTGATTTCCTATTATTTGTATTTAAGGTTGTACTTAAATCATGTTTTTAAAATTAAGCATAAAATAAACGTTTCAATAGTCCATTTTGTTAGCCGTTTTTATGAGAAACGAATTACGCACTGCCAGTTATTAACACTTATAAAATATACGTTTATACTTGTCGAATTTAATTTACAATATTCGTGAGCACTCTTCTTTTATTTAGCTGCATATATTGGTCAGCCAAGTCGCCGTGGTTGCTTTATTTGCCATACGCAATTTATCTAGGATACATTTTTCTATGACAGATATCTATCCAATAAAACCGTAATACAAAGTCCAGTCTAAATCGCATTGCATCGTTAAAAGTAATAATAACTTCTAAAAAAAAACTATACAATAAATACATTATTATCATTGCAAATATTTTAAACAGATATTGTAAAGGTTTAAAAATGTATTTGCTTATACACTTTTGTAAAATAAAATTATATTTCAAAAAGTTTAAAATATCGACCACTGAATAACAAGTTATATCTTCTTTATTAAATCTTGTAATTTAAACGTACATAAATTATTTTTGCTTCATACATAATGAAAATATACTTCATATAAAATATTTGTATAATTAATACATGAACTAGTGTGATAATAAGTAATACAGGTTGGCTAAATAAAACGTTTCAGTATTATAATGATATCGTTTCTCCGTATATTGTATTGTAGCTTGTAGGTATGCCCTATATTTTATTAATTCGATTATAAAATTACTGTACTTAGTTCTGTACGATTTTGTTAAAGAAATATATGTATATATATGAACTGCGAGCGAACCGCATACATTCCTTTGATCAGACTGAACAGCGGATAATATACATATTTTTGAACCCGCTTTGTTAACAGTATTTATTTTGACAAATATGCAGTATCCATTTTTACCGCCATTTCTAATACATCTATAAATGGATGAAAATATAAATGTTACTATGCAACACGAAAATTGTTTAGAAGAATATAGCTATTTTCCGAAAAAATCAAAATGTGCTTTCTCTTTCGATAAAAATTTGTTCATGACTATGACATGAAAGCGAATATGAAACAGTGAATATTAAAAACATGTATTTTATTAAATAGGTGGTACTCACTACTCTGTATAATAAATTTGGCGCCAAAAATGGATATCCGCCATTGTTTGTTTTGGACAGATAACCTATGTAACTCTTAATTAATTAATAAAAACTGCTTTTTATATTTTGTGGTTGCTAAAACTATTGTAAATGAATATAAAATCTAATGTATGTATTACCTTAACATACCTATAATGTATGAACCTATAAAATAAATATAAGATGTAGTAGATTATATTATAACGGTTAAATTAATTTCCTAAAAACTGGGGGTTGATATGTAGTCGAATAGGTATATATTTATACTATATAAAGTTATGTAAGGTCTATTTCATTGTAATCTACTTGGAACTTAAATGAAACAGAAGTCAACCTGAACAAGTTTCATTTAAAATGACTACGAACTAACTTCACCGCTATCTCGTAACAGTAATACTCTTACAAATATCAACACCCCGAAAATCGCACGCGATCCTTGATATTTATAACTTCTTTTATATATTTAACCTCAATATATATTTTAAATTTTCATAATGTTAGGTGCATTGGATAATTTAATATATTTTGACAGGATTCCGTACAGTTAAATTTTATCATGCTATTTATTTTATGGTATCGTTAAGAATCTCATATTGGAATTAAATTTAGTATTTTCGGAATCAGTAGAATAGGGTCCCATGTTTTAAAATGTTACGAGATTCTTTACTATAAATTTCATCTTACATTCCTTTTTTTCGACACAGATTTAATGTACTTAATTGAAAATATGTGGTATTTTAGACAGATTCTATTTAATGAAGTGTATCTGAGTAGATTTTAATGTTGTCTGTTCTATAAATTTACTTATTATAGTGTTTTGAACTAAGACTATTTACTTCAGAGCTCTTCTCAGCCGAATTGTTGTGACAATAAAACAATATTTTAAACTTAATTATAAACAGCATTGACACAACATTATGAGCTTTTGAAGAAATAGTCTTGCTAAGAAATTGATTTATGAACAACTAATTTCATATTTACTAAAAAGTTTTCTGAGAACGATCGTAGTTAATACAATTATACACCTTAACTAACAAATCTCTACTTACTATTTTAGTGTGTACACAACAAGACTCATTTTAATCGTTCCTTGAATTTGATATAATTCTATAAATCACATTTTATGTAATGTCAATAACTACTGTAAACTGTAACTAGTTTGATACTAGGTTAGACCTTCTTTTTATATCTCGTTTCACTTATTGATGTGATTGCATGTTTGGGCGAATCAATTATTTTTGCACCCACACTTTGGTAATTTATATGGTTTTTTTTTTATTTTAATTTTATCACCTACTTTATTAAAATGGTTGTGCCGTTTATGAATGAATGCGCTTACTATACGTATTATAAACTTAACCAAATTAATAAATTGATGACTTTTAATTTCTTTATATAAATCTTTAATTGCTAAGTAATTGTTCAAATTATAGATATTCAAAGATTTAAATGAACAAGTAAATATAATGATAATTGGTTAAGGAGCGAGCGATTAAAACCATTATCAGGTAATTTCGTAGTGTTTCAATAAAGTATTATTTTAATCCACTGTCCTCGGTTGTATTGTGTCTCACTTGTGTAAAATCAGTATTCAAATGGTTGTAAGAAATCGCTAACAAGAGATTTACAGAAAATTATATTAATATATTTATAACACAAATTCCATCGTTGAAAGCTAAGTGTGGGTGACGATAAACTGTTGATTGACCCTTTTTTATGTATTAATGTATTTACCTAAATTATATCATTAAATGTATGAAAATATTAAGCGATTTTATTTCACGGATATTACGATTGACTAAAACCTGCATATTTAATGTTAATTTACCTGTGATTTTCACTTACTATTTATATTAACTACTCTACGTGCTTATATGCCTGCAAGTACCATATATGTTATTATATAGTATTTTTTTCATTAGGTAAGAATTGTAAAAAAATGGTGTTATTAAAGTTTTTTGTTGGATACCTTCGTACAAGAAAACCTTTTCGATTCGTTTAACTGCACCAAAGTAGGTAGGTACTAAATAAAAACAATAGAATTAATATAATTTATTGCTAATATTTTTATTACATTACAAATTATAATTAGTCCTTAGCGCTAACTTTACATTCAGGCTTCTGTCCTGTTTGTAATTTTGACAATGTACATGTAAGAGCATTTCCAAGTGGGTGTAGTATAACTCAGTACTGACATTACGAACATTTTGTTGTAAATATCACGAGCAGTTGGCAGTAACTGTAGTAAGTATTATTTAATTTAATTTAATAAAAGGTGCATGAAGTAATATAATTGGTAACTACTTTAAATCTTTATACTATAATATAACCATTCATACTAATAGTAAAATACTTAGTTGTAAATCTTGCGATGTAGTTGATTAACATCTTATTGGTGTGCCATCAGGATTGGTGGGGATTTTTGGCTTGCACACCTTCTTTCTGCCGTCAGCGCCGCTTACCATTGTGCACGTGAAAGTGAAATATCCGCACGAAGATGATTTAGTGTAATATGTGTGGGAATATTGTTTCCGTATGTTATTTTCACCGTCTATTGCTCGTGTTACGGATTTTGATACTGAAACGTATCTATCATCTTTAGGATTTTCAGATTGTAAAGACCTTAAGTCTTTTGGATGTACGTATTTTCCATAACTCGGCGGATGTGCGTAACTGACTTTCCCAGTACCGGGAGTTAAAGTAACCGTTTGGGCTTGTGAAGGGGAATGTTTCGAGCCTACAACATAAGTCTTTTCTTTAGAAGCAACTGATTTCACGCTACCAGTAAAACCTATTGGTATTCTGTAACCCCCTGTGCCCGGCACTCGTTCGCCAGGTTGATACACTTTGCTTTCATCGGGTCTTTCAGAATTCTTTTGTGTAATTTCAGCATCGTGATTATTTAGTGAACCAAGCAAAATATGCTGCGTGTTACCACCCGTCGTTTGTTGCACTTCGATGCCTTTTCTGCGCGGGCTTTGTAATGATTGGTGTGTCTGATAATCTCTACTATATTCGTCGTAATTAGAAAACTCTTCACCCACAGCTTGATCTACATCAGACGCGTCATTTCCTTCTACGCCGTATCCAGGATCAGTATCATATTCTTCTGGTTGAATGTCATCTTTGTCAGTCGTGTATTCGTAATCTGATCCGACATTTTCGTATCCTGATTGAAAAGATCGTCGGTTACCTACTCCTGCCGGAGGAGGAGCTGGTGTAGTGTCCAATTTATGATGATCTAAATGAGTATGGCTTAAATATCGACTTTCTGAGTTTTTCATAGTTTCATCGCTTGGTTTTTCTGTTGTCACTTCTTCGTCATTGGTTGTATTTAACGTTGTTACAATAGGCACCTCTGCTAGTTGAATGGATTCCGTTGTAGGTACGTCACTTTGAGGAGTTTCAGAGTTGACATTAATGTTTTTTTGGCTTTCGTCAAATACGTCTATTTTTTCAAAATTAAGTCTGTTAGGGAATACTGCATCCTTATCTAAACTTGCTCCAGATTGAGCGGCCCCATTGTATGTAATACCGTACTTAAAAGTACCGTGGAGCTGTGACTGTGACTGACCAGTACGGCCGCTGGATTGTGCAGAGGCGACGCCACCTCCTACAAATGGCGTTTCAAAGAGTTCATGTGTTTTGTCTCCCTCTTTGTACGGCGTAAAACCTATTTGGGCCTGGGACGAGGTACTGCCAGGGCCTTTAGCTTGTGCGTCAGCCATGCCGCCTTTAACGCTGCCTTGTACCTGAGAGTTGGATGAATGCATGGCACCATTGGATTGCGATTGTGTCTGAATAGATCCCGTCTCGGATCCAAGTTGTACACTTGCTTGTGATTTATTGTTTCGCCCACTGCCTGTAGCAGAACTAGATGCTCCTTTTTTACCCCCGCTCACTTCACTCTCTGCCTCTTTATTTTCGCCTGTAATTTGGGCTTGAGCTTGAAATGATCCACCGCCGGTGTATGTTCCATGAACATGAGTCTGTGCGCGGCCTTTATCATTACCGCCCTTTGAAGACGCACTTGCCATAGTACCATTGGCAGCTTGATTGACAATCGCCTCGGCTTCAGAATCATCTCCATCATTTGCAATAGAATTTGGATCAACAAAATTTTGTGGTATACCTGAAAACAATAATAATACTTATTTACTTTTTACCGCTAGGTAAATTATTATTAATGCAAACTAGTTCATGCCCTACATTTCGTATCCGTACATAATAATAGAATAATACGTAGCTTTAGCTTCAATTAAATCCGGAATTTTAAAAGCTGAAAATTTTCCAGTATCTAAGCTCTTCCCACGATTAGAAGATTTGCTCTCGTCTCCCTTCTGTTGCCTAATATCAGTTTGTCTTCGTGTCTCATTGTCATCTTTTACGCTTCCCGATAAATGGCGAAATCAGAAAAGCCGTTGCTAAGTTATTCTTTAAAAAGGCCATGTCAAATTCGTAAACTCTTATGTATTTATAAATATACGTTTATTTTAGTCTATTAGGGATATATCTGTATGAATAGGACTTATGCACACGTCATTTTACGCCGCTCATTGTAGGTATATCTGTTTCTGCCCAATGGTTAGCGGGTGCATCAATTAAAGCTTAACATTTATATAATATATTTTAAGTAGGGTAAAAAAAGTTAACATTTTATTTGTTATTACTTACCGTTGTGGTCTGCTCCCTGCAATGGATTCTGCGAAAAGAAAAACAATTTGTTAATGAATATTTACGACCTATAAATAACAAAAGCAGTTTAAAATACTTCATGTACTAATTATATCTACATTAGGAGCCTTTCAAATTGTTTAAAATCATAATTTTTGCTAGTCGCCCTTCTTCATTATTGCACTATAATTAGCTTTTGCACACTTCATCCAGGAAAAAAATTTATATATAATAAAATTCACTTACGCCTTGATTGTCAAATCCTTGTTGACCGCCTGCATTCAATGATCCTTGAGGTTGTTGTCTATAAAAACCAGGGTAAGCTCCTGAAGAGTCATGGCCCGGAATATTTCCATCTTGTCCATCGTAGGTTCCTGGTCCTCTAATTGTTCCAGTGTTTTCACTGCCTCCTGGTTGGTTGCTCGGTGCATTTTGACCCTCATATGTAACAGAACCTCCATTTTGACTATTAGGACCACCCGACGTATCTGTACCATAACTACCTGGTCTTACATTCCCATTTTGGACACCTTGTCCGGGCAATGTACCGTACGTTCCACTTCCTTCTAAACCATTTTCGCCACGTGGCCCCCCAGGAGTTCCTGTGCTATAGATTCCTTGTCCTTGATTGTTATTTTGACCTCTTGGCTGACCAATATTACCTGTACCATAAGTCCCAGATCCTTGATTACTTGTAACACCCGGAACTCCAATCGTTCCAGTACCGTAGTTTGCGGGTGTTTGCATATTTGTATAACCTGGTAGATCCTTAGAGCTACCGCCAGAAACTCCAGGTCCTTGCATTCCTCCAGTTGGCACTCTACCAAAGTTTTCGGGCCCTTGTAGGCCATTTTGACCTGGCCCAACATTTGAGCCTACGCCAAAATTTCCAAGATTGTGCATTCCGTTTTGATTTCCTACCTGACCGGAACCGCTTCCAGGAATTTGAATACCATTTTGATTTAGAATTCCTCCAGAAATGCCCGGCTGACGGAAGTCATGTTGTTGTCTTGAATCTCCGAAATTGCCAGTGTTGTAGGTTCCTGGGCCTTGTATTCCGTTCTGATTTGTTGGACCGCCTGTTCCCGTGCTATAGGGTATTTGGTCTGGTATTCTATTCTGACCTGGACCACCTATTCCCGTGTTGTAGGTTCCTGGGCCTTGTATTCCATTCTGACCACCTGAAACGCCTGTTCCTGAGTTGTAAGTTCCTGGTCCTTGTATTCCGTTCTGACCTCCTAAATCGCCCGTTCCTGTGTTGTAAGTTCCAGGTCCTTGTATTCCATTCTGATCTCTTGAACCGCCTGTTCCTGAGTTGTAGGTTCCCGGTGCTTGTATTCCATTCTGACCACCTGAAACGCCTGTCCCTGTGTGGTAAGTTCCTGGTCCTCGTATTCCATTCTGACCTCCTGAATCACCTGTTCCTGTGTTATAAGTTCCAGGTCCTTGTATTCCATTCTGACCTCTTGAACCGCCTGTTCCTGGGTTGTAGGTTCCCGGTGCTTGTATTCCATTTTGACCCCCGGGTTCTGCCGCACTTACGGGGATATAGTTACCTGGTCCTAATAGGTTATTCGGACCACCTGGTCTCGAAGAAGGAACTGTACCATACATTCCATTTTGACCATCGGGTCTTCCAGAATTACCAGTCCCATAAATTTCAGGTCCACCTGAAATTTCACTTCCACGGGGACTTGAAGGACTATTGACATTTCCAATACCATATGACTCTCGGCTAATAGGTCCAGCAATTAATCCTTTATTGTAAGTGCCAGGGCTTTGTAAGTTATTTGGTCCTTGCCCTCCTTGTACATTGGCAGATCCAGTATTACCAGGTCCATATATAGAACCAATTAAATTGCTTGGTATTGTACTTGGATTAAGTTCATAGGGCGACTGTAATACATTACCACTTCCGGGAATAGCATGCCCTCTTTGGTCAGTGCCATAAAGATATCCAGTTCCAGTGGATGGTGAAATATTTCCAACCGATCCTATATTCTGACCATAATTATTGGGGACCACACAACAGTATACACTCGTGCCTGGTGGACCTGGATACGGACCACTGGCCAGAGGCCAGTTCGTGCCGCCAACGTTTGTACCAATATTTCCACCTGGAAGAATTGGAATATTACTTCCTGGTATACCACCTTGCGCTGGACCGTAATTTCCACTTGGTAAATTATTTTGTCCAGGTATATATGTTTGCTGAGATCCATAATTTATTGGTCCGGGTTGTCCACCTTGAGTTGGATTATAAATACTTCCATCTGGTGTCTTACTTTGTCCAGAACTAACATCTTGGTTTCCACCAGGAGATACACCTTGTCCACTTAAACCCGGCCTACTTCCATAATTACCACCGGTTTGTCCTGGTACGTATCCATTGTTTTGCCCATTTAATTGATTTGGACCATACCTGCCGCTTCCTCCTTGATCACTGCCGGGTATCAGCCCTGTGTTTCCTCGTCCATTTATTTGACCAGGTCCATAAACACCGTTACCTCCTTGAATGCCGCCCGTTGTTGTTCCTGAGGAAGGTCCGTAACCCGTGCCTGGTCCACTTCCTTGTTCAGGTCCATATGCTCCGTTGCCACGTTGAATGCTTCCAGGTGCTGTACCTGAAGAAGGTTCGTAGCCTGAGCCTGGTCTACTTCCTTGACTAGGTCCATAAGCTCCATTGCCCCCTTGATTGCCGCTGGGTGTCATTCCTATAGAAGGACCGTAGCCGGACTCTGGTCTGTTTCCTTGACCAGGTCCGTAACCTCCATTGCCCCTTTGGTTGCCGCTAGGTAATGTTCCTGAAGATAGACCGTAGTCCGATCCCGGTCTGCTTCCTTGACCAGATCCATAAGGTACATTGCCCCCTTGGTTCCCACCTGGTGTTGTTCCTGAAGGCCTGTAGCCTGCGCCCGTTCCGCTTCCTGGACTTGGTCTATAACCTCCATTACCTCCTTGGGTGCCGTCAGGTGTTGTTCCTGGAGCAGGTCCATAGTCCGAACCCAGTCCGCTGCCTTGCCCAGGTCTATAACCTCCATTACCCCCTTGGTTGCCACCTGGTGTTGTTACTGAAGAAGGCCTATAGCCCGAATCCGATCCGCTCCCTGGACTTGGTCTATAACCTCCATTGCCCCCTTGGGTGCCATCAGGAGTTGTTCTTGAAGAAGGTCACTAGCCCAAGCCTGGTTCGCTTCCTTG
>DWJN01005821.1:0-11166 GCA_018248895.1 Carystus phorcus
AGCATATGTCTAGCTTTTAAGGTTAACCCACTATAAGCATTTTTATGGTTATCAAAATAGTTCTAAAATAATAATTTTTATGGCAAAACAAAGTTTGCTGGATCATCTAGTGTTGAAATATAAGGTCTGTCATAAGAAATTCGTTTTGATACACAACCAATTTTATTAACTGTTATATTTTCATATAATTTAATATTCTAATGTTTACACAAATACCTTCCTCGGCCAGGTATTGAATCAATGGCTCTTGATTCGGCAGGCAGTGTAATTAACACTATAAAAGTGACATCAAATATATTGCTTCTACAATGTACTTTCATGGATCACACAACATAAGCATAACACAAAAAATACTATATTCCCGCTCTGATTTAATATTAGGAATCATGATTCATACGGTCAAAAGTAACTTATTATATACTTAGTTAATAGTATCAGGCGTTACTTTGCGGAAATCCGTTGTTATCAAGTTAATACTAGTCTACTTTGCAACAATCCGCGGATTAGACTAATATTAACTTAGTAACTTATTATCTTAGCATGCATGTATCTATGTATTATTATATATGTGTGTATGTATTTATGTTTTTATGTATGTATTCCGGTATATCTTATCATTCCAACAAGTAAGTCAAAATGGTTAGCTGGTAGAGAATCCATAAGCAATTTGTACAATAAAATTTATAACAAAAATCAAGCGTATATATTTTTTCATTAATAGAAACTAGAGAAAAATCCATACAATATACTTTACAATAATCACATCCTGAACACAGTTGACAGCAGATAATGTTTGAACAATCACCGGTGAAATAATTATTGTGAAATATTTTAACATGCACCGGTGCAATTGAGAAGCCGTTAGTAAACAGGTTCACGGTCAGGAACACGTCAGTAACGATCTCAAATTTAGCAAACGTTTCCTGTATATATATATATGTTTTTATTGCCAACTAGTGAATGCTTGACTACAATCCCGCCTGGTGGTATTAAGGGTGACAAACTATCATCACTATCTTTCGTTATCTTGTTGACGGATAAAGCATCTGTGATGTGTCTGGTGTCGCTAATGTCCATGGGCGACGGTGCCTATTCACCATAGAATGGCCTATCTGCTCGTTTGTTGGCTGGTTACATACAAAATGGTATAGTCTCTATGCTACAATTTGTCGTCCTAATTACTACAAACTCATCTTTTTAATTACTACAATAATTATTCTAACTACTACAATTTATCTTTTCAATTGATTTGATTTCATTTGATATCTTCATAATCATTAAACCGTGACTAAGATTTATGAAAAAGGTCCGTATTATCGAGGGTCGATATAATATCTATACTTATAATAAATCTGTAGAGAGGTCAATTCTGTACATTAAATATATTTTTAAAATAACTATCAGGAGGTAATTAGGGATCGATACTGATGCCAAAAATGTAATTAGTAAAATTTTTGTCTGTCTGTCTGTCTATCTGTATAACCTTTATAGAAACAAAAAACTACTCGACGGATTTTAGCGAAACTTGGTACAATTATTGTTCATACTCCTGAGCTGGTTATAGTATACTTTTCATCACGCTACAATCAATAGGAGCAGAGCAGTGAAGGGAAATGTTGGGAAAACGGGAGAATTTACTCCATTTTTAAGCTTCCGTCTCTTTCACGAAAAAACTACTATACGGATTTGGATGTAACTTTACAGTAATATAGGTTATACATCAGAATAACACATAGGGTACTTTTTAACGAGGGAAAACTTCTCATTCTTACGGAGAACCGACTTCTACGCGAACGCAGTCGCGGGCGGCCACTAGTTTAAAATATGTATCTATAATCAACTAATAGTTCATTTAAAAATATAAAGAGACACAAATGTTTACTTGATGTAATTCCCTGTATTTATGAAATTAAAAAATTGGGTACAGTTCAGATTTCGACATAAATGTTAACTATAATTTCGATGCGTATTTAAATGTCGGCTTAAAGTTCAGCGGAATTACTTAAGCTTGTATAGGTAGGTATATAACGTAACTTATATCATTCAGTATTGATGTAATTAATGTCTATAAGCCACCACCTATATGAAGGAAAGTAATAAAGAGTTCATATTCTAGAGACCAAATGAGGATGTAGATACCTTATGCGATTTACAAAAACTACTATTAATAAATAGCATTTGGGATAACATTAAAAGCCTTTCCAATTAATTATAGACAACCACGAATCAACATAAAAAGCGACGAAACAGATAAGAGACAAAAAATCTAATACATACGTATGTTCCTAAATTACTATAACAATAATGAAAGCGTTATTCTTATTATAAATTGAAGGTATCGAAAGTCCATTTAAAACATCGTTAACCTCCAAAGATCGAAGGGATCACACGTCGAAGAATTTCAAAATAAGTGCATCATGATTCTTGATTCTCGATTCTCGCACGGTCGTGATTGTGATTCGTGACACCGACCACATTCGCCCGGGCGGCCGGCACGTCAGCGCACGCCTCGATGAAAGTCCGGAACGACATCGACCGTTGGAACACTCCATGGCTTTCTATTGACCGCGACATCACTATCTACGCTCAATTGCTCACATTAAATCCAACACTCGGTTATATAAGACACGCCGTGAGTAGTTTAGGGAAGTTCAAGAAGAAAGGTTCGTTATAATAACGCGACACCGGTGTTTCCAATATCTAACGATTTATCGAAGTGAACTTGTGTCCGATTTGATTGTGAGAGTGAGACGGCAAGAGACAATATTTGTTTTGTGAAACCTTCCAATTGATTCTTCATCATTGTGGTCAATTTTCAATGTCGGATATCACAATGGATCTAAGGTAATTGTGTCAATAGTGCTTGTACGGCATGTGAGCGTCCTTTCTCTTAAGTTCCGATTAAATTTAGTTTATAAGTATGTTAATACACGTACTCGTGTGTAAGTAGAAATAGAAATCCAGCTCAGCCACTCATAAATATTTAGAACTGACGGTTATTTCCGTTATGATTTGTAAATATGTTTTTTATGCCTATTTAAGTCCTAAAGTTGTGTAAGATTTATTTAAATTTAACTCGACCTGAACCACACATAATACTTTGTCTCACGTTAGACCCAGGTGTTTAAAATACAGTAACCTAAATTATCTTCCACCATCACAGTTGTTAATTGGAAAGCTTAAATCACCTCTCTGGCCCAAGGCAAATTCGTGAGAGCTTTAAGAAAACTAAAAAGAAAGAATATATACTATATAAAATATTATAAAACTGAAGATATTTTTGTTACGATAAAAATACCTAGTCGAGAAATTATTAATATAATTTATATTCTACATGCGAAAAGGAAACTTTGAACTCAATTTTAATCATATTGATCTCACGGAAGAGTTTATATGAAGGAGTGTAGAAAGTTTAAATTGCTATACAAAAGAAAACAACGTCCAAATTTATAAACTTAATATGAAACGAAATTCCACCAATTTCGACTATTAGGCGAGTATACATACATATAATGTATAAAAAACATGTATTGGTCAGACTTATTAACATACAAGACTTAATCACGTAGCTTAAAAGATTTTTATCGATACCAATATTAATCAAAAAAGTATCTTTTAGTATACTTAAAATTATATACGAATAAAAAACACCTATAACTATTGGTGTTTGTAAATGGAACACATTTAAGAAGCATTGTTAGGAGAGAAATAGTAACAATAATAATATAATAATAAAAATGTTTACGCAACTCTTTACACATAAGTCATAGGAACCATGACCACATGACCCCTAAACTAGTTATACCCGTATCATAGGGTACCATAAATAATATTTTCGAAAAATGAACAAAACAAGAGCAGTGAGAATTAGTCTCCGTATTTAAAACAATAATTTTGAGATATTTTTATCTATTTGCCTTCACGTTTATCTCCGCTTCTGTAAATTTTGAAAATAATGTTAAACTCGGATAAAATTAACCTCGAGTCAGAAAATCAACGTCCGTAAACACCCACCTGAATACTCACCTGTTCATTTCATGTCAGAATTCAGTTCAAATAATATTACACAATAAGTTACATGCAATGTTTATTAAAACGTTACGACTGTATATAATTATCCTGTTTACGTAAAAACTTTGATGTAGGGGTAGTGATAATAGTGTAGTATCATGTTGCAAAGTCGCAATGCTTACGTTACAGGACTATAAGCTCTTATTTATTCATATTATATAAATTAATTAATATATAAGTCAATTTTCAACATTCGCGGTGCACTTTGCTGAATAACGAAGTAATAACACACGTTTGAAATTGGTAGACATTGTTGAATCCAGTATAATTCCATTGACAGTTACGTATGGTGGTAGAATTTGTCACCTAATTTGCTGCTCCTATATTCCTTGTAGAATTAACATTCCGCATGTAGGAACAACGAGGCTTGCCCCGTCATTTGTTATGCGCGCCGTGAAGGATCGGAAAAACTTGTGCATATGTATGTTCTAATGATTTATAAGCAGATGTCACGGTTTCCAAGTAAAAATGGAAAATAATTTTAAAATCCATTGCGTTCAATACTTTGGACTTCATTGTCACTCAAAAATAGAAGCGAAGAACTTATTTTATGACAAAAAAGCTGTGATCAATCCCTCTCTTCATTACGGTCATCAATCATCATCATTTGATGCCTGTGACTTAACTGATGTTGATAAACACTAGTTTCTAATGACCGATTACCGTTTCTAGTAATCAATTCTTGCATGATATTTACAGGAATATCTGTATGTCATGGAGATAAAATTATTATTTTTTGTCAATTAAAATAAGCTTGGACACAAGGGCTTCGTATTGATTTTAGTGATCTAATCAACTGGTGAAAAAACACGCCTCTAAGAATACCTTTAGTTTGTTCAGTGGTTTTGTAACTGTACGGAAACATATGAGCGTACAAAGTATAATCATAGCGGTACAGTATAACCGACTTCATATTGTTGAGCGACTTCACGACAATTGACGGATATTTGAGTAATGACTCGGTATAAAAATAAATCAGAATTTCTAGAGTAGAAGAGTAGTAAGCGATGGTTAGCTAACAACCGCTTCGAGTGCAGCCGGATTCCTGAACTCGCTCCTCCATTAGATATCTAGTCACACCCGGTTGGATCATTTAAGGTTTCATGTCGCGTGCGGAGAAACATGAGCTCGTAAGACTAGTTGAAAAAATTGTTTCCATTACGACTCCAGTAAAACCAGTTAAAGGCCTTACAGTTGTTTGATCGTCAGTGTCCTGTACGGAAAGTGCGACTTCAAATCTTGAACGGATTTCAAATTTTTAAACGTTTTGGACGTATTAGAAACTAATTAAAAACTTTGGCTAATTCCTTGTAATCGTTGGTAATCGTTTAACATGATGGTATATCTACAATGTAACAAATACATTGTAGGCTGTAACATTGAACTCCCTCAATGTAAAAGAAGTTTCGCATAAGCAGTGGTTGCTTTGTTATTTATGATGAATAAATAAGTATGTGCCTTCAACCCATTAATGGCCCACTACTGTGCACGGGTCTGTCCTCAACACTGAGGAGGTCTAGAGCATACTCCATCACGCTGCTCCAATGCGGATTGGTGGAGTAACGTAAAAAGTACAAATAAGTATGTATGTACATTTTACAATTTTACCCTGAATGCCTACGTATTCCCTGTAAGTTAATTCCAGATTCTTTATATGAGACTAAAGCGTAGAAATATTTTCAATATTACAATAGCTGTGATTATGAAATGTGTGTAGAAATATATTTAATATTATAAATGCTTTTATATCTTTTGAAATAATTAAATTTCAATCAGGTGTTGGGACAAACAGAATAAAAAAAAATCAAACGGTTCTATGATTTTCACAATCATATATTTAACCTTGCGTGTTAGATTGATGCAAATTATACCTTCATGTTGAAATCCATAACATAAACGATTCATCATTCTCTATAGTCAATTGTATATAAACAATATTTTTTTATAATAATCCTAGTGAAGTTATTACTAATACTCATAAAAAGAACCGTTTGCTAGACAACTAATTATCCTATATGAGAAATAACAAGCTCATATAGTACTAATAATAGTGTTAGTGTAATAATAAAGATATAGTAAAGTTACAGTTATTAAATATTACTAGTAAAAGATTCGTAAATTTACCGAAACGAAGCCTTACTAGAGCCAATATAAAAGGGAAAGGTATAGGCTGTGTCGTGAGACGACTCTATGATAAACCGCAGTCAATAGAGAAACGTATTTCATTAATAGTTTTGAGGCCATCAACCTGTAGTTAATAAAAAGTACAAATAACTGATGTAGTGGAACATTTCGATCTGTAAACTAAAACATTTTTATACGCTTAAAGCAATATATAAAGTAACCTAAGATAATAATAATAATAATAATATAACCACTTCCATAAATTATGAATACTTTAACACAAACATTTGATCAATAAGAGGTGGGTTATCAAAACCCCTACAGTATCAATATCTCCATCGACAACAAACAATTGTAGATAAAAATACAAATTCCAGGTAATACGTATACACACAAATGAATAAGACATCAATCACATACATACATGTGAACTAATAATCTAATTCTACCAATCGGAAGTTACTAAAAAAACCTGGGTGAATCGTGAATCATCAGTCATATATGTGACAGATATGTATACGTAAATTAATATTTATTAAATGGTAAGTTACTTCTAACTAAGCTGTTGCTTATAAATAATAAAACCACAGCAATAAACATATATAAATAAAATAATATATAATATCATTCTTCCAATCAAAGTTACGAAAAAAACCCGGGTAATTCGTGAATCATCCGAATTATATATGTCAACAGATATTTATATATAAATTAATATTTATAAAATGTTAAGTTATTTCTAACTAAGCTGTTGGTTATAAATAATTCAATCACAGCAATAAATAGTAAATTATGCACACGATCGCAATCTTGCCGCAAGATTCGTCCCGTCTTGTTTACAGACTTATTGTGCAAAGGTCTAATGTCTCCGCGCGAATCTCTAAACAGCATAGTCAATAGAAATTGAGAGTGCCGTCCATGATTCGGCGTTACACAATACACGATGTATGAACCAACTTGGTGGCTAACCATTGAGCTAACAAATGAACCAACCACTTTATGCTTTCTCGAACAAGGAAGGATAGCTATAACTCCTATGCCATCTGAATTAATTTTTGTATTACATAGACACTAACTGCAGTTCAATGTGTATTGCACAAGAAAGTTACACAATTTGTAACAGCACCTATCAATTAGGAGTGTTACTCTAAACGTTCAACCTATAAAACGCAAACAATACGCAGCACATCTTATACTTTATTATTCTCTAAACAATCTAAATAAAGGCGTAAAGATGTAGTTAAGAAATATGTTTACATAATATATGTATATGTATATTTGTTGCGTACATAAAGAATATGTTATTTTAACTATAAGAGTATATTATAAGTGCACGCATTTTAAAAGATTACTACTTTTCCATTCCTAGGTCGGATGAAAAAAAAATTTACAAGCAGAACCTATGTACGTAATTTCCAACATTTATACATATTGGTGGAATGATCAATAAACCAAATTTAAGGTTTATTGGCCACAACAAAAATATCGCGGTACAAATGGCGGGCTTTAAATATGGGACTTGTATTTTTTTTTTTGACGTTATATGTTTTTATTTTACACCAAACGCAATATTTAGTGGAAACTAATTTTCAAAATACAGGAATTCTACTAACACTTAAAATAGTTACACTTTAAAAACTACGATAGTAGAAAGTTAACGTTGAATCGCAAACAGATTGATGTTATAATTAATGTAACATCAAATTAAGTACATTTTGTAATAACATACATATTTTTGTAATATAAATAGATCAATAGATGTCAATAGGGAGGAAGCGCATGCGCAATGTAATTTTGACAAGCTAAAAGCTCTATAGAAGTTCAATGTGAATGAGGACAACTCGAATTGGTTATTTATTTGTTGGAAAGTAAAAATCGCAAGTCATAAAAACGTAAAATGGAGAAATCTGCTCACAAATATTTGGAAGCATTATCAACTATACATATTTTGTGTGTGTGTTGTATAGCTTATTGTTAGTGACATCCATATCATTTGTACTAATACATATTCTCCTCGTCTATTCGATCAGATTCACCTCACGCTAAAAAAGTCTTTAAAAATTATGAAAAGTAACCACTCCCATACAGTAGCAACTTTATACTGATTTTTTTCTGCTTACTCATTCCCAACACTAATTCGCGAGTAAGACTGAAAAGAAGAATCTTCAACCCTTCTGCTTTATTCAGATGTTCTCCCCTATTCTCTAACACTAATAACCCGTTAGCCTTAAACTCTTGACTAAGTTTCATGTCCTAAACAGAAGCAATGTCAGGCATGCTGACTTTTCTAGAACACCCTTCTCATCCCCATCAATAACATCCGGGTCTCTTAGTTAACAGTGTAGCAACATCACAAGATATAAAAATTCAGCGAGTGAAGACAATGGTCGTTGCACGTAGCACAGCTCGCGGCCGACACGACACCGCTGACCCAATTGATGCCGTCGGTGGACGTTCCGAATAAAAGATCGCGGTGGTATGAGACGTTTGATACCATCACCGGCACATTGCGTGCTTCGAATCACGTTGCCACTTTAACTTTAGTTAACGCGTACACGTACTATCAGCTATATTGGTAGCATTATTCAACTGTTAAGTAATACTTTAATGTCATTAACTCCTAGTCCTTTATATCCTGGTTTCGTATGTCGTCTAATAAACAAATCGATATTAAACAATATCGTCAAAACATTCGTCAATTCAGACACGAAATGTTAAAAATAAAAAAAGAATTTTTTACTCTTAGTACTAGTGCTATATAAGAGCAAAATAAAATACAAAGTAGTGATCTAAAGAATTATGATTTTTCTTTAAGTAACCTTTTTGTACATTACGTTGCGTTTCACCGCTACTCGGTTTTCTGGTATTTCAATATCCTTCGTAGACTATACCAATAGATATGCAGTAAATAGGATTCAATTGGCTTCAAGCCACTAATGACCCAATACAAGGTACGTGTTTCTCTTCATCATCTCAGGAGATTATTACGCTGATGAAGATATACATTGATGAAGTTTCCGTAAATTACATAAGTGATAAAATATGTTTATAAATTAACTTGAAAAATATTTTCATGTATTTTTTGCATAGACAATAGATGTTACATCGAAGTGTTTCAGGGTTATGTATTACTTCTATAATAACATGTAAATATATGCTTTATGTTTTTAGCATATTAGCAAATAATATAATAAAACAATTAATGTAAGGTCAATATCGTTTATGCATTATTTGCTAATCATTAAAAACAATTCAAGAATTAATATATTATTAAGTAAGTATTGCACCTTGACGATCTCAAAACTGAATTCTTAATGATTCTAAAGTTACACAATGAAAAATGCTATTAATTAACATAATTTTATTGTATTTTAAATAATTCAAATAAGATATTTACGTGCTCTATTCATATTAATAATATTATTGTAACCTTATAACGTCAGACAGTTATTTCTGAAATATCGCAACAATATTAAGATCGCAAAAAATACGAAATCATCGTCGACCAGTAAAAAATTCACACAAGCCACCCATATAAGAATATCAATAAATAATTCATGATGCAATATACGGTATATTGGCACAGATTGTTGGGACTTAACAAAATTCGTTTATTATGTAGATGTTATGAACAAGACACAACGGTTTTTTTTCGTCATAACATCTTGGTTACGGGGTTCAGAAAAACTTAAATAGGTAGATAGCGAAAATTTGATTGCCTAAGCTGAGTCATCTGACGCGCCACCTAATCTCTATATATAAAAATCCATGTTTGCTTGTTTATTTGTCCTTTATGGACTCTAAAATGTTAGGACTTGACTGTTATCTAGCCTTTTCTACGTCTTTGTTCAGAATTGTTGAAAAAGGTTTTGGTAACAAATGTTGTCCATCGGACACATCGGTACACATATCCAGACCCAGAATACCAATTTAAGGTCGTCATTCAAATTCCTTCTTTGCTGTTAATCGAATCCAGACCCCTTCGAACGGCATTCTAGCATGGTGGCCAGTGCGCAACACAGTTCAAGAACTTAAAACTTACAAAAAGTATATCCACATCCATAATAATGTCTATACAAACCTTTCAGTTTACATGATGCTTCTTAAAAAGGAAGTCGTGTGTACTAGCGTCTCCTTGTACTATCGTCTGTATGAATTCATTTTAGAAACAGGTCTCACATCACAGTCCCTACTCAATTAAACTTATCTGAACCGTTGGCAATTGAACCCAAAATACTTAGACCGAATTACAATTCTAAACTTTACTAGGCAGATCTATTAAGTAGTTAAACATTACTATTGTAAATGAATACGTATAGAATAACAGAGAATTTTCAACGCTTGCTTTACAAACTATTACACACGTCATTGTACTGCCTAAACGTATTCTTTGTAAACAACCGCCTTCAGTATGCTTTCAACGTATTGAAGCGCTACTGTATCGAAGGAGCTTGAAATTGGCTTTGTTTGAATGCACATGTATAATCCTTTATGCTGTGTAGAGAGTAACCATATTACAAGTGTTATAATGACTGTATTGTCAGTTAAACAATTATACAAAAAATGAGTATATTGTTATCATCATCGCATTGTACTACTTACGAAATTAATATAACAAATTTTAGTATGAAATTCATTAAAGAAATACGTTACACACTAATGGATAGCTAAGGCAAGGACATACGCCCAGACGTAGAACATAAATATAAACTCTGCATTAAAAATTTTGCTCCGCTGGGAATCGAACCAAGAACCCTTACAACGGCTGTACGATATGATGACCATTATACCACACGGGTCGTTAAATGAGAAGTACTAACTTTTATTTTGATACTATCGGTCCGTCCCGGCTTCACACGGGTGCAATTCTGATACTAAATACACTGCAGAAAAGCTGTGAACGTATTATACATATAAACCTTCCTCTTCAATCACTCTATCTATTAAAAAAACCGCATCAAAATCCGTTGC
>DWJN01005822.1:0-11166 GCA_018248895.1 Carystus phorcus
TTAAAGGTTGACATGTGAGTCAAAGCGAACGTCGGGGAATTCCGATCTCAAGCATTATGAATGGAATAATTGATAAAGAAAAAGCACGCGAAACCTGTTAGTCTGGTCGCAGCGAACGTAATATTTGAAGCGAGAAATAATGCCAGGTATTGGCGGCGCTTACTGGAAAAAAGTTTAACGTCCGTGTCGTACCAATAGATACAGTCGCAGTCTCAGGGCTGTTCTAAGGCTGGACCTTACCAATGGGGAAGGCGGCGAAACTTTGTCGTTAGTTAGGGCCATTAGAGTGATAATACAATATAACCAGTAGTAATAATCTCTCCTCTTTTATATATGCTTTTGCCTTCAACAAATTAATGGTTCATTACTGAGCACGGGTCTCTTCCCATCACTGTAGGTTTAGACCATACTCTACCAGTCCAGTGCGGATTGGTGGAGGGGTTATTGACCAATATGCTTTTAGTGTCAATACAAGTTCTGGAATAAATACAATCATTACATCCGAGAAATAGGAATAAAGCTTACAAGAAAAGATAATTTCTTGAAGAGTTTTCGTACGAACAGTTGTAATGTAACAATGCTCGATAAAGCTGCGCATTAATGAAGAATCAGCCTGTTTAGAAATTACTATTAACCATTAAAATACAATAGTATTTTAACCCAATAACACCACAAAGGTAACAATTTTTATCTATCGATTATCTATTGCCTTAGCAAAAACGTATATATTTTTTATTATTTTTCTACAATTTCATTAACTATCGATGTCTTATGACCCTTAAAGTTTATCAGAAGCAATCTCATTCCGAAAATTACAGCAAGATATAAAAATAGATAAACACATTACTGTTTACGCAATAGACCCTACAAATAAATTAAAGACACAAGATGTACAAAACAACTGGCTTCTTTGTTATATTTCTTCCGTTGAATCGATAGGAACACCAAAGTTTTAAGAGTACAGCGGTGAACATAAAGTCAAAATAGATAAAAAGGCAAGTATTAGATATGGTTTACATTCTGGACTACACTGCAGGATCCTGGATTCGATTCCTAGCGAGGCAGAAATGTGAATGTTCAGTATAATGATCTGAATCTCCATGGCATCCGCATCACAGGGAACCCTAGTGTGGGGTTATGAATGTGTATCTTTATTATTAATATTAGTTTCTCAATTATACTCTATATTATATGTCAAGTTAAAGCACTTTCTTTTGCATTATTAATATCTGACGAACTAATATTATGATCCGAGTGTTATAATGTTTTATCAAGATTAAGATCTTTTGAATGCATCAAGCATGAATATATAGTACTTACGTCATTTCATATAAGTAGTCTTCTAATTTGCGTGTGGCTGTTAGTGGCATATATCTGTTCAAGGAGTTATGATCATTCAAACACTCGAAAGTTTACTAAGTTGCCTTGGTGAGAGTTGAAAAAGGTGCTATCGATTCTTCAAAGACGTCTTAAAATCCCGTCTGAAGTTCAGTATCTCTCACTTGCGTTCATCTGTCAATTCGATATAAACTTTATTACAACTGGATACAGTGGATCAAGCTTGGCTGCAGTGGTTTTGGTATCAAAATCAACCCGTACCCAACAAATGATAATCTCGAGTCGCTAAACATCAGACCGCGACTGTACGTATTGTCATCGTAAAAACGTGTGACACGTAGCCCGCCGGCAGAGATCCTAACTTTACGATAGTCCCAGCGTTTTGATGGTCGTGCCCTTCCTACTACGAGTATACACAAATAAATATTAACTCAATGATACTTTTATGGGCAAGTTCTGAAGTATGAAACGGACAGATCTTTCTCAAATCGTGCTAGATAAGCACTGTCCCATGCCTATATTTGTACCGAGTGACTAATTTGGCTATATGATTAATGGAGTACAACACGCAAATAAAAGTAATTCATACCATATTAACAATTAATTTAAATGTTAATGATTAATGGTCAAACCCAGTGACGAAAGATATTATGCCGCCCGAAGGTCTCCGCCGACAAAGCTTAATTATATACTTACATTTACATACATACTTACTCATTAAATAATTCCTGTCTACGATAACCGGGGCCGGTGGCTTAACGTGCCCTCTGAAACACAAACAACTGAACGCGGCCAAAGTTACTTAACTCAATCGATCACTTAATATATAACCAGACGCTGAGCTATGAATTTTAAATAACAATTATGATGTATCTAATTACTACTATTTCCTTTTCATTTCAGTGTATATGTAAAAAACTTCAAACACTATAGTAAGATAAGCTACCTTTCGAATTAAACTACGTTATACAACTTGATCGATTAAGTATTGTGCATTTCCTTTAAGCTTATGCTTCCTATAAATTCCCAAGGCATTATTTATCTTCGAACACAAGACATTTGCGACTAGTCCAGAGATCGCGATGACCAACGACCTTAGAAAGAATGTTGCAAGTAATTGTTAAAGTATGCAAATTAGTTGCGACAAACCCTTACTTTGCTGATTAAAAGTCTCTCGTACGAAACTGATAACACGCCATGTTAATTAAAAGCACTACCGATTCATTTAATTTGCACAAAATAAATAGCTTTACTATTGGTAATGCTAATGATCCGAAGATAAAATAGAAAGTTAAGCAGACACATAGGCTGCTAAATAAGGCAAATAATATGTTTAACTAAAGAGATTCGTTAGTAATAGTTTCTTCTAAGGGTTTGACATGCTCCTCAAATCACTTACTACCAGAAGAAATGATAGCCAGTAGTGTTTATTCATAACTAGTGACTGCATTAATCGCTGCTTAATTTGTTTCCGTTCTTAATATTCTATCTTTCACGTTCCCTCAAGTCAGTCAGCTAGCAAAAGTCAAATAGTGATAACGGTAATTATTATATAATCTACAAAGTTATCCAGAAATTATGGATAGATAGATAATTGAAAACAGCTATTAGCTATCATTTAACGATTGATGCAAATCACAGTGTTATAAACACTGAGACACTCAGGTATCTGTCTAGGAATAATACTGTAATAAATGCTTGAATATCACAAATTAATGTTGGGTAACAGTACCTAATGCCTATAATCTTAGAGATTATTTACCATATCGATTAAGCTAAAGTTCATCAAACAAAACATATATATAGCATAAAAGATCATACAATTCGTTATGCGCACCGTGAAGGATTGGAATAGCCTGCCTGCTTCGATGTTCCCGGTTACTTAGGTTGTGGGAGTCTTTAAGAGGAAGGTGAATAGGCTTTTACTAAGTTAATGCATCCACTATCTTAGACGTCTTCACTAACCCTCACGTGGGGTTGACGTCAAGCATTAACTTATGGCTTATAAAAAATACAAACATACATCTTGACGACCAATCATATTACCAACATATTTCTACTATAGCCATATTAATACCCATGATATAATCTCTGCTAATCAAACGTTTTTAAAGGACCTTATAGTATATCATCAACAACCCTTTAAATATTGCCTGATCTCTTCGTCTGTATTAGACAGGTAAGGTCACCTTTCGAAATAACTTCAAATAAAAAAATATGACTCAAAGCGGGACAGCAGGTACCTGTATCCTGCGAAATGGATGAAGTATTCTAATATCCCCGAACTGTTATTGGGTCGGATTCCCAGTAACATTTTATTGCCCGAATGCTTTATGTTGCACGTCTAAGAAATTTATGGGTTCATTAAGATTTTTTAAAACGTTTGTTGGATTCTAAACATGTAAATATTTATTTAAAAACTGCAAACATCTTTAATAATCAATGTAATGACTGGTCCATATTTTTTTTATCTTCACTTACAAACTACTACTACTAACATAAGCATGATTAACAGTTTTAAGTAGGTAACTTAAAACTTGTTTATTTGAATAATGTATTGTTCTTCTTCTTAAGGTGCCATCTTCTATCTAAAGTCGGCCATCATTAAGACGACCCATTGATACAACAGCTCTAAATATTGAACGGATGCTTTTATAATATCACTGGCGAAGGTTCTACAGACAGGAGGTTTTTCTTCTATCGACACTTCTTTTACCGCATATCTTGCCTTGGCTAATAGCTTTCTTTCCATTATTATTTGATATCAATCAAATTACATTTTAGAATCTAACATTTTCAATTATCTTCTATCGGCGAATTTTTTTGTGTTAATCTTAGCGTAATAGAATAATCAGTTTTGACCGGTCAAGGTTTCATTATGACATTAAATAAAAACCAGTCCGCCAGTTAATCGCTAGTTACCCAATAATTTACCGGCACATTAATCTTATTAAGTGATATAACTACGATGTTTATACATATTTTACATTATGCGACTAGTGAACTTTACAAAATATATGTACTTAGATAACTCGCTGACGAGAATTAATGTATTTTGACGATAACAGTGGATTTATAGAAATAGAAAGTGGTGTTACATTTGTTTTTAAACTGTCAGATAATAGTAATTGTGTTGTAGTATAAGATATTAAAACAATTGATTTTTGTATATAAAATTCGGGTGTAGGGCATTGAACTCCTCTTACCGTTAACTCCTTCTCTACGTTTAATGAATTGGAGCAACTTTGATAACATGATGTGTGTTTAAGGGGATTCGCGAATGGTTTAGATAAAATTTCATCCGATAGAAAATGTTTTTCATATTGCAGGGTTATATTGCTTAACTTATTTATAAGTTCTTGACTATAAGCTGAATGTTGCATCCGCAAGTTGTTACGAGGCATTTTATATACAAATAAATAGGCAACAAACGCACATACCTGGCAAATGGTCGTAAGTGATTACTGTCAACAATGGGTAATCACTATACACTGCCGCTTTAAAAATAAGGGTGGTAGATGACTTGTCGTATATGACCACATACAACTACGCCTGCTCGTTTATACCATTAGCAAAAAAATAACTGGAAATATAAAAAAATGCAATAAAATTTTATAACTCCCAAGTTATTAACACGTAAAATACGCAACTATAATATTATCTACAAAAATATCTGACGTAATTAACGATTCCATGTTGGGTCATATTGCTTGTTAACGTTCCATGGGCTTTATTACCCATTAACGGGGCAATCGTTTTGCTCTAGTTATACATAACGTAGCACGATTTTATAAAGTTTATTTTTTAAAGCACGAATCTGTTTCAGACCTGACCGATATTTCACACACGCTACTCGTATTTTGCGTGAACAAACTACGCTATAGTTCATAGTTGCTACTCAGTGGTACTAAAAGTTCTTACATCCAGGGCTTCAAAACTGTTTTCTGGTTGACTTTACTTTAAAAAGAATATTATAGTTTACTTTGTAATTTTTAAGACCAAAATACGTGCCAATATTAGCCACCAAAACTACGTAATTATGCAGTTACAGATTTCGCCGCGACTGAACCAAATGAACGGAATATATTTTTTTACGAAACTGTGTTCTTTATACCAACTTGGTAGTTTGGTCAAAATAATATCTTTAAATATTAATTTGACATCGTCTAGCTTCGTCTATTTATTATATGTAAAAGTAAAATAAATATGTATTAAAATATGATTTTGTTCCTACTTTACTTAGCATATATGTATAACACACTTATGTAAAATAATAACATTTGTAAGTTCATTTGCTTCTTACTCAGCGATTTTAATTTACATAATAATGCACCTTTGGTTTAGTTTCGAAAAAACGATGTCTACTTTCAGAAAAATGACACCAGAAAAAAATATTACTCATAAATGACACCAGAAAAAAATATTACTCATTTTTATTTTTATCGGTAAACTTGCAAAAATCCCCGCAGTATTGAGATTATCGCATTGCGACAGACACTTAAATTATTTCACTGAACGTTTTTTTACACTTTGAAGTTAGTCGCTATTGCGTAAGATGCAACTTGCTACTAACAGCTGAAGGTTGAGTGCCGGTGTACTAATTAGTCATACTGACCTAAATTCGTTATAACTATATCCATGTGAATTTTCACTCGCCCTATAGTAACGTGTTCGCGTGTCCGTTATTGGGGTCGGCTGCGAACATGACTAAATTAACCAACACGTAAATCAGCTCTCGGTCTGATTTGACTTTACATAACAAAATTAGGTTAGAAAAAAGTGTAAATTTACAACCACTTAAAGATTTACGGCGACTGTTTAGCTTATAATAATTTATAAAAGCTTTTAAAAACAGTAATGCGGTTAGTACATTTTGTGTACAGATTTGATTTTTTTGAACATTCAATGTAGGTACAGACAAAAACTTCAATTCACATTCAAATCTGTACACAAAATGTATTAAAATCTTTACACAACATATTTTATGAAAATTTTAAATTAGTCTCTGTTATTGATAGATAACTGAAATCTTTTCCGTAATTATTATCTGTTTAACTGGTCAAATTTTACGTGTAAACTATCGAATAATTTCAGGTAATATTTCACACGATTGTAGCGTATTCAGCGCGTACTAAGATTTAGTTCTAATAAATTGCGTTCACTTATCTATATTCTCATTGTTTTTGATTTCTGGATAAGATAAGATATTACTTAAATACTGTTGAGTTATATTAATCTTTGTGTTCACCATAAAAGGAGTCTTATCGTCGGTAAAAATCTACAACCATTTGATATACTGTATTCTAGATTAATAAACGTTTATTCATCTATAGTTGCAAACTCGTTGTATTTCTATGCAAAGGTCATTGCAATATACTCGTTGTGTTTTTACGCAAAAGTCGTGACTAAAAGCCTAAACACACTGACTGCTCAGTAAATTGCATTTATCTGTATTCCATTCATATCTTATATATAAATCATTCAATTAAAAATAATATTTTTATTCAATATTACTCACGATTGCTAATTCAATTAAGGTGTACCATACAACCCGTCTACACAGTATTGGGTTCATAATAAAACTAATTACTAAATTCTAATTTTTGCCACTAGCGGTCACCCATCCAGGTACCGACCGCGCCTGCAGTTGCTTAACTCCGTCAATCGGTTAGGTTTGATGCAAGTCGTTTATAAGTACATATAAACCTAATAGGTAACTTATTGCAAGGCAATTGCCTGATTTCACTATTGATGATATGGTGTGTAAATCTGAGGATTTTAAAATGGGCCATCGGATTTCTGTTTAAAAATATTTTTTTTGTCAGAAATAAATTAAACTATCACAGAATATTTAAGTACTGAAACGACAAATATGTACATACATATGTGTACAGGGCAAGTAGCATCGAAGAAGATTAATTAAAATTATATTACGTACATACATAAATACAGTTGTATATGAAGTAAATTAGGATAGAGTAATTTCTTGTAATTAACAAGAACACATTAATATATCTTTTATTAAAGTATATGGACTATTATATGAATTACCGTCGACTGTAGATTTGATATACTGCGTCAGTACAAGTAAGGCACTAAATATTTGTAAATTAAGAAAAATCTATTCTCACTTCCTATTAAGTACTTTATTAAATATTTACCATAAAATGCAAATATTTTTCAAAGCCATAATGCTTAGAGATTTATGTAATTGCTACTGAAGTAATTTCAACTAAACCCTAATGGTTCATGCAGCTGAGTCCAAGCTTAGTTGCATTAATAACGGTCAAACCCTTGCTTACATTTCGCTAAATATTAATTGCACAAGGCTTTAGAATATTTACTTTTACAGATTATTTAAAAAAAGGTAAAAACTTATAAAATTAAAGTACGTAAATGTATTCGTAAATTGTATTTGATGTATTTGTCCACTAATGTCGGTTTTTTGCAGCAAAATCAAAAACATTTCTATCGAAATGACAAAGTTTTATTGTTTTATACCGACAATCTAAAGCATTTACCACTCATTTGCGAATACTTTTTATGGCTTCTCGCTCCAGTGATGTTTTTATACTGTGCTATAAAGCAATCATAGTCTATCAAGTGGTCTCTTAAAGTCATGACTGTCAGTTAGTTACGTTCTTTATTTACCTTTAAATCAGTTCATTACTGTTGTAAAGCTTTGAACTTGTGGCAACTTCAATAGATTTGGAAATATGACAGAATAAGTTAAGAGAACGAATTAAAAAATATGTCCATAAGGCGAACAACATTCATTTATTTTTATAACGATTTTAATTTTTATGATACAAAAAAAAGAAATTATAAATTTATATATACAGTACGATCTAAGGACAAAAGATTTTTGCGAGAACGGAATGGAATGAAATGAATTTGCGATCCTCCACGATATTTATACTCGATAATTACATTATTGCTATATCATTATGACAGATCATAAATCATTAGTTCCAGCTTCAAAATTCCATAACTTTTAGAACAGTTTGGTGTTATTTTTAAAGAATTGTGATATAAAAAGTTATTCTTAAAACTTGGACCGGATTTGCTATAAACGTATAAGAGATCATTAGTGTCAATATTGATTTAAAAAACTGTTAAGGATATTTTAGATAATTATAAAATTAAAACAAAAACTCTATTAATTTATAATATTTTTATTATCTATGTATCTTACATGGATGTACTGGCTAACAAAAACAATGTTTTGTTGCGAGAACTATTTCGAAATCTACGGTATATATGTATGTGCATATTATGTTGGCGTTCAATAAATAAATAAATAAATATAATTTTTTTGTTTGTGTGTATGTCACTGAAGTACTACTGAACGGTTGGACCGATTTTGATGATTTTTAACTGTGTGTGTAAATGGATTTGAGGATATTTTAGATTTAATCATTTGATTCGATAGAAATTAAATGTTTTCATATGTTGCAAGACAACATGTGCCGGGACAGCTAGTATTACGATATTTTATATAAGTCAAAAAGGCGGCTTATTATTTTATTTAAATACATCATAATGATAACTGCTTATGTCTCATAAGAAATATAAATGTTCGATAAAAAGACTTTACGTATTAAATTAGGAAACTGCGAACTAACAACCCAATCAATCTAATTTGGCTAACTGTAAATCAGTGACATTTAACCACGTCGGTTGCTCTTTCGCACAACAATTAGCCGCGTCATCAGTTAAGCCGATCCGTCCACGCTACGATAGCTCCGTTGTCATGGCAACCGGGACCACACACGAACCTCTCATACCGAGAATATGCTAATGAAATCCTTCGGGTTTATAGATGTATCATAGTTTTATTTCCACGGAACTGCGCCGCGTCTGGAATCAATAATGCAGCTCCGTATTCATTTTCGAACGGTAGCGAATGTGTAATCAATTAAGAAAACTAGGAATTTCGTAGTTTTGTCATATCATTTGTTTTAACGTTATCCAAACAAAATATAGTTATAAAATGCCTTGACTTGAACTTGGTATTATAATTTACATTTAAGATCTTTCTATCTCTGTCTATAGGTATTACTAAATTCATTTTAAGCAGTTGGACAGATTTTGGTTAAATTATTTGAGTTTTTTAATGTTAATTCGTTGTGTTGGTTAATTTGATTTGGGAGTGGTTTAAATTAAAAATTCGATGTGGTTGAAAATGTTTTATTTTTATTAATTTAATTAATGATTTTTGTTTTACACGAATCAAACTCGGTATAAAAATTCAGTATAAGACAACGATTAGAATACAACATAATTATATTTCTGGATACCATCTGCCCAATTCGCTAGTATTATTATAAATGTTACTGTTTTCAAAGACTGCTTCATACTTACCATTGTCCATTAGCTCAATAATGAAATTCGTTTAAGGTCCAATTAAGTATACTTATCGAATTTATTTTAAGTACTTTCGTAATTATTTGTTTTTGGGCGTTACTTTCGACTAAAACTTATGTAACACAGCTCAATTGTAACCTTTAAATACAACGTAGAGTTATTTCTGTCTACAAATTGTTGTGTATCAAATTTGCAAACAAAAACTTTGATATATCTACATTCACGAAACACCACGACGCGATACGATCTGCACGTAATACAATGTAGGTTTTTCAGTGTATCTCTAGATAGATCGCCTAACGGGACGTGAAGTGTATATCGCCTTTGACATTCACAACATCAGACAAGTTGGACCGTCTAATGTTGCAAGCGGGCCAGCCTCTTTAGCCATGGGGCAAATTCTTTTACCTTTTCAAAGTACTAGCATTTATTTTTTATAATGTCCACAGGTGTTTCAAAATTAAATATGATTTCATATACGCAAAAAATTGTTTTCTTATGACGTCCGATAAAACAGTTTTAAATGAATAGAATATTAAATAAAATTTGCGTTCTCATATTGATAGAAATCGCAAAGAACAAATTTGTAATATTATAATCACGTTTCAGATTATACACCGCTCGTTGGTAGATATATAGATACATAAATATCTGTCCATACCAGGAATCGAGCCTGGGATCTCTTGTTTCATAGGCAGAGTCACTAAAACAGCATAGCTCTCGCACAACATAACTATAGTCAGATATACATTGTTGGGGATTCGCATAGATCCCTAGTTACAAGTAATCCGTATTGTCGCTTATGTCAATCTAGTTTAATAATATAATATTGTTTCAACATTGTTACTGTTAGAAAGGCACTATGCCTATAACTGCTCGGGTGTGTTCAACCGGATGTATGTAGTTACAGATCGTAGCTGTGATAGAACTTCAACTTTATTAAAATATTTCTTCGTCATTGTTTGAAGATTGCTATTAACGATATTCAAGGCAAACCTCTAATACTAAATCTCCTTGTGACTTATTGCAATATTAATATTACTATCAGCGGATTTGGCAGAATTTGTCCTGTAACATAAGCTACACACTAATTGTGAAGAGTGTCGAAATTCATGTTAATAAATTACAAGGACAAAGCTGTAACAAACGTTCCTTCATACGATCCTTTTGTGGGTGTGTGAGTAATGATATCGACAACAGCAGATTAAATATAGTGTCAGTTTCTAGTTAGAATAGTTAATCGTCTTTGTCTCAGTAAGAAAGTATGACAGCGTGGCAGAGCGCCACGCTCAATGCGCCCACGGTCCCCTTCGGATGATATCGAGAGAACAATTATTATCAGCGCTTGGTCAACGATAAATCGATTGTTTACCGCGACCGTTACAGCTTGGACTTGTTCTTAGTATCCTATATCCCTATGACATTATTATGTAGAGTATTTATACAGGTTGTTTTAAAATT
>DWJN01005823.1:0-11164 GCA_018248895.1 Carystus phorcus
AGTAAACACCTACTGACACTTATCAATTAATACAACATTAACATTAATGAAAGTCTTTGTAAAGATATAAAATTTCAACTCACACTTAACACCTGTAAATTATAAGTTTTGGTAAATGTATGTATTTTTATTTGTAATATCTAATCAAGAGTTTTTCAACCATCTTGTGTATCATATATTGGTGTAAGAGTCTGTTTAGAAAGAAACATTAAACATTTTGTTATAATTATTATGAAAAAACAAAACACGTGGGTGTCATCCATCATGGGAAGATCCTTTTCATTTAACGTAGTAATAAACATATAGAGGTAGAAAAAAATGATGGTTTAAATGTACGCAATTGTTTAAGATGCTAATCTTCGTAAGTATCACGCGAATCTCGTAGCTTACCTGGCAGATGTTGGTGTACCACGTAGGTATGTTAATTACAGTAATTCTACGTTACAATCCCTACGTATAAACGTACAAACCCTACAGAGGTCGCTATTGCGTTCGAAAGTAAATTCTTCTACCGCTTATTGTCTGCAATTTGTCGGAAGAAAACTGTTTACCCATCAAGGACGTTGGATTCAATTGATCAATGGTGCGACTGGTTTGACTGACACATCGTTTATAAAACGTATGTAACTTTAACTAAATCAAAAAACACTGAACAACTTCAAGTTTGTAATAAAACATGTAAGTCCACTGATCTCCTGAGGGAAAGGCCGTGAGGTCGAATATAGTAAACTCAACTTTGCAACTATCGACGGTTAACGCCGACGGACGGCGACACTACCGTAAACTTGCGAATTTCAGATAGTTCGGGTCACCTATATGTAAAGTATATGGCAATTTTCAAACCCAGCCGCTTCTAGGTACGTACTTAACACATTCTCCTAACAGCCGTTTTGAACTCGCCAAGTTCAGCCTGGAGGAAATAGCTACAAGTTTGGGTGTTAATATGATAAAGTAACATGTTGGTATGTGTATAATAAATATACGTTACGGTGTATTGCTCTTGTTGGCGGAGAACTGGTAATGATGGCAAAGGGAAATACTGCGAGGAGAGAAACTACATCACATTTTTTATAATGACGCTACATGCTTCTTGCCCCATTCCCATATTCCCTATATTGTGGGTGCCTCGGACTACACACAAAACAAGCCAATCATATAAGCGGTTAACACGTGAACGCGTAATAAACACATTTAATTTCGTTAATATAATATCGGGCTCGTATTGATTATACGCGATCATATCTAAAATTTGTTACACTATGTCCACGCGACGGTACAGTAAGTGTGATTTATATATTCGACAACCCTTGTCGTGCAACATGATCTATACTGTAATCGTCCTTTTATGTTGAATGTGTAATAGAGTTCGGTTCCCGTACAACAAATATAAATAGTTAATTAAACAAAACGAAAAAAATGTCGGACCTATTTAAACAGACACAAAATATATCGTAATGCTCGGTCGAAAAACTTAAGAGGAGTTCAGTGATATACAGTGTATGAAGATGTCGATCCACGTTTATATTTTCTTAGTATGGCAGTGTATAGTGTTACGGGTAGCTCATACTCGTAGCGCGCTCGAGTATGGAACGTTTCCATCGCAGTACGAGTGTCCTCCTGCACCCGGCTATTGTTCACGTCCTTGCCCGACCTCCTCCGAGCCGTCTACATTTACCGAACTCGTGCATACATATTTTTTTCCTGCTTTATAGTTAAAAAAACTGGCTGTTAGTGTAGCGTTTAAGTGATAACTTGGGTTCAAACTTAAAATGAACTTATTAACCAGAGCAATTAACAACTTAAGCCTAATTCAATGTAGGTAACAATTATGTGTACAACAAATTCTTTTCGTACCTCAAGAATTTTTTTAGGTATGGACATTGTTACAATGTTAAAATAATTATTCAAAATGTCAATATTCTACTTTAAGTGTTTTAAAATTATTTTATTAAAACAAAGTACTTGAACGCCGATAAAGATAATAATTTCAGTGGCGGACTAACCAGTCGGAGGCCCGGGGCGGCTAGTGGAGGCCCTTTGTGTAAAAAGATTCTTTTATTTCACATTTGTATGTACCATTAAGTATGTATATCTTATAATTGATGATTGAATTAGACTTTCATGAACAGTTACGAAATCAGGATACGTTTTTTTTTCAAAAAATCATGTTTTTAGAAAAAATTGAAAGTAAAAAACTTTTTAAAATAAGCTTAAAAAGAATTTGTCGATGGCATAATTAATGTGTATATGCCAAATTTGAACTTTCTGAAACCAATAGTTTTTGATCTCAACCACCGACAGACTGACAGACAGACGGAAATCCTCTTAATAAAAATATATAAACTAGAAGTGAATTGTACACAGCTGTGCCGTCTGTTTTTAAAGCAAGTATTGTCACGAAAGTGGGGGGTTAGTGTTGCCATTTCAATAATACGTTAATTAAGTGTAATATTGAGTTGTGTCGTTTCATCCGCGGCCAGGATGTTAGATGCGCTGTGTGTATTTAAAACCAGTGAAGGAGCGTCACGTGTCACGTGGTACGTGTCGCGTGTCAGCGGCGTCCCGTGGAGTGCGGGTGTCAAGTGTCAAGAAATAAACGTTACAGTCGCTCCCTGAAGTGCCGCTCGCCGAGCCGCTCGCTGTCACATCATGCCGCAAATATTGCAAGCTCGTGCCTCGAAGTCGCTCATTCTAGAGTCGGCAACAGTAACTAGTTACTACATTGTAACGGTTGTTATGTTGCGATGCGTATTTTTCTGTGGCTCATATTATTCCTTCAAGCGTTCATGGTCTTTTATAACAATAAAATCTGTACTAATGTTATAAATGTGAATGTAAGTTTGTTTGTTACGCTTTCACAAGAAAACTACTCAACGGATTATCATGAAAGTTTGCATACATATTATTAGAGGTATTAAAAATGACATAGGATACATTTTATTACAAAATAACAAATAAATAATGTTTTTTTGGAAAATAATGTATATTTTAATGTTTATATTATTAATGATATTTATTGGCAATTTTAATGTATTTGATTTAGTTTAATGGTTTGAATTTACATTAAGAGTGACCTATCGGATTAAATGACTCGTTGGCAAGATAGCGCTGTTGTGGTCGGTAAGTGAGTTGTCGGAAGGAGCTCGGGTGCGAAGTAATCACTTGAGCAGAGTCAATTCTCTTGGAGGAGTCGACCTGAACAGTGGTCCGAGGTCTTGCTGCTGTATTTCTGTTAAGTTATTTAAGTATAAGTATTATTAGTTAATGTTGACGAATATATGAGTGTGAAATAACGGGAAGTATCTTTGACTATTTGTTTTTTGTTTACAAATATAAGTAGGTTCTACTATGTGAAAGAATAGGAAGTATAGCTGAAATGGATGGCATATAAAAACTAGGTCTGTGACGGGTATATTGGTCGCATGTGTAGGTAGCATCGTGTGAATGACGTAATGCATCAAGTTAATTTTCTAACCAGTGTAATTTCTCTCACTATTTAATACAAAAACTCTTAATTGTTTTGTTATAATTTGGAAGAGACTGTTAACTGCACTTATTAGCTCTCTAAATGTGGATCTGTTGGAAAACCTGTAATCTTAAACTCTTAGTTATACAATTATGAATATTTAACTGTTTACATACTTCGAAGGGCATGTTAAGAAATCGGTCTCGGTTGTTATCATAGATAGTAGTCGTTAGGCGACGTCGGAGGCCATCCGGCGACATGAAAACTTCCGACTCTCGAGTTGGCCACTACCCCCTCCACAAATCCGCAGTGGAGCAGTGTGGTGGAGTAGGTTCTAGGCCTCCTCCATCAACGAGGAGTGACCAGTCCCCTGTACTGATCCATTATTGAGTTGACATCATAATAATTTCAATAGCCGCAGAGAAGCAATTAAAGACTTCGGGTGTATGGATCCGAAAGATATTTTGATCTTAGATATCACGTCATCCCAATAACCATAAGCCAACAATTGATTTTTGTTATTGTAAAAGCAAAAGAAATAGCTTCTAGACTTTATTAATTTGCATATTCGGTTCAAAATTGTAGTTCTAAAACTAAAAACACGCTTTTAACGGTAGGTACTGCACAAAGTAAAAAATATAATAGGCGAGTTAGTTCCCCAAGCTCATAATTTGCTCAATATTGATACTTATAAAACGTGGAGCGACTTTTACTCAATCCTAACATAAAAGTGAACCATTGCGACTCACATAATGTGTTTAATTTGGTAACGTTTTACAGGTTAGCATTTATGCGTTTGAATAGGCACGTTAATTATTTTATGTTGGCTTGGTAATAGCATGTACAGGTAATTACTGTTTATATAATTAATCAATTAAACTCGAACGTACATTTTATTACCTAATATAAATTCCCCCACAGATGGTACATTTGGAAAGACTCACGTGGCCTCCATTTACCTGATTTTGATTATTAAGAATTCGTGACTTAGTTAGAATATATCTGAATTTAATATTTATATCGTTTTCGTTCATAATATCGTTTATTGATTAAGCGGTTATCGCGTTATATTTTCCCCTGAACGTTCGAAGCCTATCTATCACGGCTGCCCTTAATACCTTAATACGACGCGACACGGAGATAAAGATCCCATCTGAAGATTAGACAAATCCAGTCATCCATCTCCGGGAACGAAAGGACCCCAACATATTCAACGACTAAAATGGAGCGATTGATTCCTGATCTCCGTATCATCGGAATTAATAGGGAAGCTCCTATTAAACTGTTTTGCTTCATTGGCTGATCAAGTTAAGTAACTCATTATTCAGAATTAACATTTAAAATGTATTTTAGAATTGGATTTCAAGCTTAAGTCATACTCCAACGGACTAATTTGAAATGTTCAAATATCATCGTGGGGATTATAGTCGCTCTTATTTAAAACAATTTGTAACAATTTCAATGTTATATTGGAAACTGCCAATGCAATCAGACCATGTTGTTTTAATTATCAACTTAAAATTATTGAGGTTCACACTAGCGTTAGACCAATTTTCTTGTCAGTTTAAATGCAAACGGGTGCTTACAATTTTTCTACGTTACATAGATTATTTATTTATTTAATTTTATGTCACATTGTACAGAAGAAACCAAAGGACAAACTTAGTAAATAATGTTTAATGCCTAATAAATGTTGGTCGCGGTGAGGCTCGACAGTTAAAAATACAAAATTAAATCTCACAGCTCCAGTCCACATTTAAGACGGTCGGTGTCCGCGAGGACGTTACCTTGAAATTATATTTCCTTGATCATATCTCACAATACTTTAACGCAAGCGCTACGCTCATTTATCATTCTAAAATCACAATGGTTAAACGAAAAATCTTATATAGGTTACGAGACTGTTTTCTTGCAATTCAACGAGTGACTACAACACTGTTCGTGCGAACGTTCGAGTTCAAAGCGATGCCAAATTTTAATACTCGCAAAACAAATTTACACCGATCGTGTACTTTCGGAGCACTGACATGTTTTTCATTTATTGTATTGTTAATTAGTAAAAAATGTTTGGAAACGTTTCCTTATCTATCAATGTCAGCGGTTCACTTCATTTTAGGCATCGCGTCGCACTTACTTTTAATTTAACTTCATACGTCTGCGCTTACATTTTGAAGGCCTGTTTCTGTTGTTCTGAGTTTTACATGGTCATATAATGAACAGAAGGTGATGAAATTTTCCACTAATCCTTCAGTACGGTTCTCAAAATTGTATGAATTATTATGTAAATGACCCCCACGCCGGCATACCATCTGATGGTAAGAGAACAGGGACGTTGGATACTTAAGGTGCACGGGGAAAGAAAAGAAAGAGAAAAAGTAAAAGCAAAACATTTAAAATATATTAAGTGGAGGGCGTAAGCTAGTGAGACCGAAGAAGAGGGGAGAAACTGGCGATTGTCGTTATAGAACTGGATAATGAAATGCTCAACGACCCATAAAATGAACACCTTGTGTCCCAGCTTCATCCATATTTACCAGGATGCAGCAGGAGCAAGGAAGAAAGGACTTTTTACAGCCAAAGCATATATATATCTGCAGAAAAAATACCGACGTTGAATTTTACCGTAAATGTAATTTGCGGTTGTTCAGTGTTCACCCCTAATAGTAAGCTGGAGGTAATCCGAACGACATGTCGTTTAAGATCATTCAAAGCTCTTTTCTTGAGATTTTTCTTCATAAAAATACTTAAATTTCTACACCCTTTCACGATAATTATATTTTTCGTTACATTATATAATAAATTAAAGAAATTTGTATTTGTACACTAGAATTGATTATGTCGTGGATAACATTAATAACACCTACAAATAAATTTTCATCTCTGTCTCACAAGTCCGCCTCGACCGGGAATCCAACGGGAGCTCTTAACCTACGATGCAGTCACTTCTGACCGCACTACGGGGCGATCAAACAGCCACAGAGGATGCAAAAATAAATTAAATAAAATTAGTTATAAGTTGGTTTTTATAAACACAATTTGTATCGATAGAATGTCAATTATCATATATTTTGCGTCAACTAAATTCTGATTTATATCCTTAACAGAAGTAAATACTCTTATTGAAATATGTATTTTATTGTAGGTCGAGTGTGGTGCGTGCAGTGTGGCGCGGTCTGGTGCGGTGTGGTGCGGTGTGGTGCGCGCTTTGACATGGTAATTGTAGCCTTTGTCCCTCGGCCCGGAGCCGCAGCTGATTAGATTACGTTGCCCGTCTGTATTTACTGCCTCAGTACCGTGACGTTGCCTTTTACGCCCAGTTTTACTTCCACATAGATTATGCAGTGACGGCGCACATGGCTTTGGTTAAGGGTTAAGTTAGGGCTGGAGTGTTGGCGTTAGTTTAAAAAAATATTGTTTTTATCTCATTGCAAGGTACGACTGCGCTGGTCCTGTGAGGACTAAACAGAGGTTAGTGGCCGACTTAAATGTTAGAAGTCACTATACCATTATTAAAGTGTTTATTGTAAGAGGAACCCATCATTACATTTCCAAAATAGGAATTCGTGCAACTACGGACCATATTTAGTTATTTCACTGTCACTGTATCAGAAAACTAATTAGTTTTACAATTAATATAATAACTCACGACGGAAAACAATGGTTATGTAAGTGGGTCGAAATGTTGGTATAAAATAGAGAATCATAAGTACCTGGTCCAGTTAAAATGAATAGTATATATTGGAGCTGTCACTGCTACGAGAAATATAAAGAGAGTAGATATGGAAATAGCATATAAAACATTGTGGAGATAGTATATAAAATCATCGTTTGCCTCATCCTAAGTCAAGGGAACAATACGAAGGGATTGTTGAAGTAACATATATTTTCCAGTTTCTGACGGCACAAAGGCCGATTTTGATTGGCATCACCGGCCTCCAGTCGGACGAGGGATCTGTCGGTGCCATTGTTCAACAACTTTCATTCACATGTTTGGAGGTCACTTTTTGTCGGACGGTTTTTAGCGGCGTGCTGGTAATTTAACTAATGTCGCCAACTATCGATGGTATATCTAGTTGTCAATACAGTATCAATAGCATTGTGACGTCACGATACTATTTATTCCCTGCGACCATCACTCGTAGAGTTAACTTACCCCGATGATGATCAGTTTCAGAGCGAAACACTGTTGGTACTTGGAGTGTTGGTACTGGGATGTGTGTCGGTATATATTTTTATTTACTGTAACTGCAGGTTTCCTTTGTGGCGGTGACCTGCTACGCAAGGTTATGGGTATATAACATACCCACATTTTGCTTGCGTTGTTGCAAATAAAGACTGATATTATTAACTATATAGAGTAATAGGCAATATTATCGATACAAAACCCAAAACATTAATTTATTATAGTTACATAATTATAGTACCGTTACCGTTAGTAGTATAGTTACCGAAGCGAAGTAAGGCCGAATTGCTAGTTAAGTATAAACTCCGTCAATTTGTTTTTTGCGATAGGGCATGGTAGAATAAATACAATTCTCGTGATAATAAAAAAATGGTTTTTACTTTAAATAACCCGATGAAAGAAAAATCATTTCATTGTGAATCCCTATTGTAATACGGGGCGAAGCAAAATGAATAAAAGCGCGACCGATGTGTCTTGCTCCTCGGGGCACTGTCTGCGAGTATTGTCGTTTAAATTAATCTAGCTATGAAGAGGTTTCTGTACAGATAGTGAAGCACTTGGCATTGTCAAAGTTCACACTAACTTCATGGAGTGGTGAAGCCCAGATAAATGTTAAATAATTGGTGAGGTAACACAATTAGCACGTGATTTACCAATTGGAATGTTCGAGAGTCATGTAAAAGCACAGCTCCTAAATAAAGGTTAATACAGTATAGATGAATATATCAATGAAAAGGAGGCTTGGGAATAGTTGTGTTTGTGTTGAATAGAGGTATAAAACTTCGTCACATCGTTATACACACAATATGAGAACTGGTATAATCCACATGAACATCATTAAGACAATCCCTGGTACAATCCACATCCTACTCGCAATGAGACCCTCCAGCGCCTGACGTTGCTCAGCTCGCGACGCATTGTGCTTTAATGTTGTGATGAAACCAAAGTCATTTTATTGGAAAAGCACTGCACCTTTGATGAAAGAGCCATTGTGATGCAGAGACGGTGCAAAACGTAAGCGACTAATGCGTCTAGCCCCTCGGGCTGTCGTCTGCGAGTATTGTCATTTGAATTAAATGTAGCTGCCGAGTCCCGACAGATTTCAGGGATGTTTCTTTTAAGCATAACCGAGACTCTTGATTTAGTTCAGCTGTAATTTTCTCTTTGAGAGACGATAGTTAATCTGAGGATGACGTAAATAATTTCCACATCTTTTATTCTTTCCAACTCACTCTCTTTAAATTATTCTCTAATAAGTTTTCCCTTATTGTAATGGTTCTTGTAATGCCAGTCAGTAATGAAGTCGTGGAAATAACTTGGAACTACAACACCGATCAAAAGAAATGAGTTTTATTTCGAAAATTGTAGCTATAAATTGGAGTTTCTGAAATTATAGTGCAATAAATGGTCATAATAAACAATTTTATAATAATTTGTAACGTTGTCTGGTTTAGATTGCAGCGATGCAATCAGCTTACATTATGGAGAAACTATTTTAATCAAGTTCACTATCATTCCTCCTATTAAGTATTTTATGAAGCTTCGGTAATAAATTGAATAAAAGTTGACGTTCAATGAATTTTGCCCATAAAAGGAACAAAATACAATTTAACTTACTGCATTTAGAATTTCGAGTGTTCGAGTGTTTACCCATTGCATCTGTTGTGGAGTAATCCCAGAAGTTCGTTTGTTAGTGCGCCGGGATCGCGCCGCAAGTTCTGCGAGATCCCAGGATTAGTCGGGCAATAGTGTTCCGAAACCAATGGCGGCTAATCTTACAATTGCATCGTAAGCGCCGCCCGTGCCTGCAAATGTAGCTGTAGTTCCACTGCAAGCCGCCGTGACAGCCGTGAGCTGGACTAATTGTGTAATGTCTTTTGATTTTGGTGAATAGGAATAGTCTATAACAACATAGTCATGGAGTAATAGACGACCAGTCCTTATATCCTCAGACTTGTCAGTTTCTTTATCTTGTATAGTTTAATGTGCAAGGTTCCTGTGACAAAAGGGGTTTTATAACTTGAGGATACTCGGAATATATGAAGAAGGCATATTTTGTCAGAATAATATTAATTCTTCGATTATACGGTATAAAGACAACTGACAAAATTTAATACGTCTATTGCTAATGTCATGTAGATCACAAACGAAGCTGAAACCACTTTCAAATTTGTGTGTTTGGGAGGTCAGTTATAAGTGACGAGCAAAATTAATACCATTTATGTTATTATATAAACTATATCCTTTTAAATAGACCTCTAAGTTGTTAAAACATTATTAAAATAATGATGGTGCGCGTACTGTTGTTTTTTGTTCCGTTACTTACTGCGTTGACTTTAACTCTCTCATCAAGTTGTAATGTATTTAGAGAGAGACAACTAATTAAGAAAGTAATTACCGTCATGTTTCCTTCCGTTTCACATTTTCATTTTGTATTTTATGTGACTACTATGTTTTCTTCCAACTGGTACGTTAAACAATCCACAAAGCTGGTACCAGTCATACGAACTGTATCAGTTATTTTTTTTGTTTTTCGTATTATATTCTACATAACGAACAACGAAGACTTTCTTTCACCGTTTATATTCTTTATTCAAAGTCTAACATAATTTTTGAACATTAAATCTAAATAAAGATTAAATTTAAACTGTCCATGCCTTTTATTTAATTTATAATATATATATATATTTTTAATATTTACTTATATCCTTATAATTGAAGAAAAACTGATACGACGAATAAACTATCCAAGTGTTATACTCGTTATTAAGCTGTCGCCGCCCAATGATTTGATTTGTAGCGTATCGTCTTTCAGTTGTATGAATTCAAAAATAAATCCGCTCGATTCAAGTGTGGAACATACAAATTGAATTCACTCGTGAAATCAAGAGGTAACTATCGCAGCCAAACTAATGTATCTCGGTGACGTCAACAAAATAATGTATTAGTGAGATACGAGATGGTGAATCGTTCCAGCGCAAACAGGACTTACTGTGAAATGATGCTCATAGAACTATGGCTTGACACTCGACAATTGAATGAGGCGAGGTGAAGTATTATGTTTGTTTAAGTGTGCACATCACACATCATCCAGAAATTTATTAGGTGTTGAGGAAATTGGAAAAAGGTACGCTTGTTCTTTGTGGGAAAAAATTTAGAACCCTGTGTTTTTTGCCTTCGCTGAAACTTTCTTCTAAGTAGTCGAAGGCCGATAGAAATATAAAAACAGAAATAAAATTGCACGCAATACTCTTGTAATAACGTTGAATATAGAATAAATAAGGTCTTCGGTACATGTAGATTGTTGAAAAATTTGAGTATAAAATTAAAGCTTCCGTCAATCTAAGCATTTTACTTTTATTTTACTTAGATTGGAAAATATTTTTGTTTTATACCTATTATGATATCAGGTTAGCACACAAATAGTTATTGCCGCCCAAACGAAACTGGACCTAAACGTTTCTGTTGGGTAGGAGATAACCGTGATCCCGACCTTCTCGAGTGTATGTAATAGC
>DWJN01005824.1:0-11163 GCA_018248895.1 Carystus phorcus
ACTCGAATTGACTTCATAGAACTTTCACGTTAATATGCGTGTTATATGAACGAAACTTTGACAAGCCTTTCAGAAACCGGGGGTAAGTCTATTTCATTATGTGTTATTTTTCTTCTCTCTGTTGTATATAGCTCTCGGTGACATTATAAGCGTGTTAAAGGATTTTTTTATTGTGATTATAAAATAAAACAGTATTACATAATAAGTCAATATTCATTTTATCCATCAGACTTGTAAGAAACAAGTTTTTAACTTGAACTTGAAAGATGACGTAGGTGAGACAAAATACGAACGAAATGCGATGAGCATTAATTAATAGTAAATTTTTGAGTTGAAGCAGATAATAGCCCACAATAATAACACGCTGTACGTCTATGTCAAGTTTCCATTTGCCAGCGAATTAAACTCGCCGCTCACACGTGTTCTGGGATATATGACTCAGCATTGTAAACACGTCCCTTTAAACAATTCCACCCTTACATTTCATGTTACCAGACATGATGTAATGTTAATGATCTCAATTGTTGATTTATTTGCTGTGAAGTATTTTTTTATATTTAATTTACGATTTCATTAATGGTTTCGTACTAAAAAAAATATATTTTATTCTTATAATTTTTATTTTTGTTTAATCAAATAAAATTATTTATTCAAAGTTGGTGTTTCAACATTGCATACATTATATTATATAACAGTAGATACAGCAGATTTTATCGTGCAACACAAAAGAAAACAAATATTATGAATCAAAATATAAATTGTATGTTATTTATCTAAATACGATCTATCTAATAGACGCAAAGTGTTGGCCGGTTTTTTAGGTTTTGAATACAAAATCTCATTGTTGGGTAATAACGAAGCGGGGAATTTAGTTTTTAACTGTCTCTTATATTGCAACCGAAAAATGTAAGACACATTTTACAACTCATTGAAGGAGGGTGGTAGCAAGTCAGTAACAATCCTATCACGCGCAGTATTATAGTACAAACAACATTCTTCAAGAGGGGGACTTGGCGTCATTGCCTCATCTGTTATTTAATAGGATGCAGAACGAGAAAGGGTATTTTGATATATCGGGTATCTAAATACTCACACACACTAATAATTACAAAATAAGGTCTAAACCACGATTATCAAGTATATCTTTCATACTATATTTTAAGCCAAGGTTTATTGTTCTTGGTCTAAAAGAAGTTTAAACCGGTACTTTGCTAGTCCACGTTTTGTAACAAGGCCGTTTATGTATAAAAATAAATCAAAATATCGAAGTTTTCTTCATTTATTAACATCGATTGTACCTAATGTTTTCTGACCACACAACAAACATAAATACTACCTCTGTATGATACACATAGGTATATATCGAAGTACAACATTCTCATTACTTACAAATGTCCGCTATTAATATTGTACTTATCCTTAATCCTTAGCGACTTATCTCACAACTGTTACGTTATAATTTTCGTTGTTATTACTTACCTATTAGATATTATGGATAGAATATATGGAAAGATCGTAAGCAGTATAAACTGTCAGCCTGTCTTCGATTTACTAAAATATGATGCTTATTCAAATTTTCAAACAGTAACGACACTTAAAGATTTTTTATCTTTGCTTTCTTTCATCAGACGTTTCATATTTACTTCGTACGTCTAAACCGCAATCAAACAAAACATTGAAATATTTATACTGCACTTTAGGTTAAATTTATTCCAATTACGCAATTAAAACTTGCCCCAAATTCGCTTCTGCAGGTTCTGAAGTTTTATTAAAGGCAACAATTGGCCATAAAACGCAGCCGTACTTAGACAAGAGTCGAGTTTAGCGTCTTGTCGAGTAACATCCCACATCGCTGCGCCCGTCACTCTATACATTCTGAAAGTAAATATCAATAAACTACAACTGCGCCCTCTGGGAAAAGTGTCCACGCATTGAACCTTATTGTGTTAGCAAAGAAGGGGAATAATGGGTAAATTTTGCATCCTGTCAACGCATATTGATAATATCAAAAATATTTTACGTTGGTAAAAAAGTACAAGAATATGATAGAAATAAGTACAAATAATTTTATAACCCAACAAGTAGACCCGGAGAACTTCCTATCACATTGGAAAATTTGTCCGTTTTGGTTGTATCTGTAATGTTATGTACTTTATATACTTCCTCGGCAAATGGACTAATACACATATTTTTTTAATTCGAACGAATACTTCTTAATATTAGCGCGTTCTAACAAACATTTGAACAAACTCTTCACCTTCATAATATTAGTATAAAAGTAAAAATAAATACTGAATCATCTACTCGTTTTAACTACAATGACACAAACTACATTTCACTTACTTTACTACTAGTAGATAGGTACTTAATGTAAGTTTAGTAGAAACTTGTCTGATCTTGCATAAAACGTAAAATGCTGTAGATTATCGCATTATTGACTTTTCTTAAGAAGAGATTTAATATGACGAGTATTCGATGAGGATATTTCTGTATAAGAAGGTTCATTCTAATGAGGGAAAATAAGCGTTAGTATATCTTTGTTTTGTATTATAAAATAAACTTTATATTATAAACCATAAGCAGATAACATGCATGATACTCTTTGTAACTTGTAAATACGTTGAAATCCCGCTCAGAACAAATACACTTACTGTTCGGAGTTTCACCCACACAGTGCCATAACATACATATTGTAGCAGCTTTCAGTTGGCAAGATTTAAGTTTTATCGATTTGTATGGAAAGTGCCCCAACTTGTTTCAATCCTGCGAAAAGTGAGGGAATTTCTGACTTACTTGTTTGAAGACAATCTCAGTACAAGACTTACGGTGAATATTTAAACTAGTTCACAAATCTGTTTTAGAAACTTGTTTGTATTTTGTTACAGGTCTGTGTACGTTTGATGTCGAATTTATTTACATTTATATCCAGATGTTGAATTATGAACTTGTAGAAGAGATTTCAGAGGTCCAAGGTAGGTAGGTATGGGGTTTTCGTCGGGAGACAAACCAAACCATTTATTTTTGGATTAAGTTATGTACGGAAATCTATATAACAATGTTATCTTACTTGCTTAAGAAATATTACAGTTATTTCTAATATTAAAGGCCAGTTTTTGCAAATAAAACTTGATTGGTATTGAATTTGTTTGTTGTTGTCATCTACAATTAAAGTTTTTTTCTCAATAGTGTTGGACCACGAACTACACATAAATATTTACGGCTTAAGGACTTCGTCAAGGGCCTATAATGCTTTAAGATTTACGACCTGACCCTCAGTTTAACAAAGCTGTGCGTTGACCCCACTTCTGTGAGATATGGCTATGCTGCTGTTATGCCCAAATGTCGTCATTGTTTTAATGAGTTTTGACTCCTAACTACGTTTGCTCATTTGATGAAAATTAAATGCTTATTTTTCTAAAATACTATTTATAAAAAGCTTTTATTTAACTTGCACTTTATGTAACTATGTATGTATGTACATTTGTTCGGCTGGAACCTTGCAAGAAAATTTTGAAGCAAGTATTTTTTGAATTATTCAAAAAATAAACTGACGTCACTCTACATCGAACTGTGCGGAACACGCAAGATGGTGGGTTAGATATTTTTAATGTACTGCTACAATATGGATATCAAATGAAAGGGCTTTCGGAGAATAACACGAAAAACAAAGTGATCTCACTCGAAATCCAGTTAGGCAGGCTAAGTTTTTATGCTTGTCTATAATATGGGTATATGAAAGGAATACGAAAACGAGTTAAACTCTGTTGCTCTGATCCGTCCAGCGACAACTAAAAAGTAAAAATTAAATTAATAGCAAAACATTTTTTTTTACTTTTAAATTGTGCAATGACGTTGAAGTTTATATTACAAGTTTTAAGAGAAAAGTTTATTTATTCTTATTTATTCTTTTTTTAGGGTATTTAAATAAAAGCTTGAAAAAAAAATATTTCTTTAAGTCATTCTCCTATATACACTTTATTTATCATATAAAAGTTGCCAACCCTAAAATAACCATAAAATCCATTATAGAACAAAACATAATAATAATAACGGTTGTATAAGGAATGACGTTAATAAATAAATACTGTGGTTAACTAGTAAGATATGTAGTAAAATTATAATAACTGTAATAATACGGATATCACGCACTGCAGTTCACTTCATGTTATTTCAGAGAAATTCCTAAGGAATAGCAACTTTGATCGTGACGTCTTTGATATGAGGCGAGAATTTACCAAATATTTCCGTTAGCTCAAATTGTTTACCAATAAATATTTGATGTTTCATGTGGCAGTAATGCCTCACGGTTCAGATAACATTTATTATAACTAAAACTGATAAATTGTAAATCGTTATCAATATACAAAATATTTAAGGTTAAATATTTCTCAAACCCTGTATCTAAATATTGACAATATTGGTATTTTTGTTGACTTACTTTTACTTTAAATTTATATGATTTGCACTAGCAAACGTTTTTTAGGATATTCACAAATAGATCCGAATCTAGTAAGGTTATTTAATTTTTAACAATTATTTTCGGACATTATCTTATAAGTGTATACTTTTGTAAACAAGACTTTTTAAAGATACCCGAATCTGCTAGAAGATTTCAGTATTAAGACCGAAAACAATGAGTAATATGGACAAATTTGTCAAGAGTTTAAAATCATACCTATATTATTTAATTAGATCTTCACAGAACTTTTTTTATTTCCAGCAATTGTGATTGAATTTCATAAAGTCAGATAAGAGCACAATGCAATTTAATTTCAAATAGCTACATTTAGCATGAATTACTGCATAAGTTCTATGACGAAAATGCGCGAGTTGTAGAAATCGTTTCTAAATATATTACTAAATGTATCTTCCAGTCAGCGCAATGGGAGATACGGTTAATATTCCGTTATAGTCAATAAATACAGGAGCAGGTACTTGTATTTGAAAAAGAAGCGTTGAAATAGTCTCTTACTTGAATAGATGTTAACGATGTTCAAATCACTAGGGAAATTACAAGCTTGAAAGCTATCACGCTTTCGCTGTGATAATTTTCAGAATGTTAGTCATATTTCAGACCATATTGTGCTTAGAATTTTAAGACCAAGATAATCATTGGATATTATTATTCAAATAAAGAGACCCAATAGGCACATGATTATATTATAAATGTTAAGTTTTTAGATATTTTTTGAGTCAAGGGATTTTTGAATTTTTAACTTACCTTAATTAGTTTATTAAGAACAACGAAAGTAACGGCTCAAAAGAACAGATATTCAATACATTTAAAAAATCAGTTCACATTTATAAAATTCGAATTTATTTATAATAAATGTAGACGTTATTGTTAGGCATTTATCTATTAAATTATTCAATGTGTTTCAATTTAACACAAGAGTCTTCGGTTAATCTGGTGGAAATATTAAATCATCTTATCAACACGCGTAGATTAAATGTTAATAGCTAGAATTATGTAGTTCAAATGAGTCAGTGGCGGAGTATTTTCCTTCCATAATAAGGATAGCAAAACTGCTTGTTATTGCACGCGGCGCGTTGACTTGTAAACGATCCCCTGCTATGCACTTTTGAACAGGCGCTGGAAATATTATCTCTGGAGACAATAAATTTAGTCGGGGCCCATTCCGCTGACGGAAAATTAACTAGAGCAGCTTTCGAGCACGATCACCTTTGAGTTGTATCGAATAGTGCAGCCAACAGCCAAAGATGTTGGCATCATTACTAATAGGTACCTAGTTTCTGAATGTGGGTACTTTTTATTCTACTTCAAATATGGACAGGTTGTTTCATAAGGGTTTTCGTATTAACGCATGGAAATTTTTCTTGTTTCTTGCCCAGTGACGTATCGATAATGTCTTTGGGGTTAGTAACGTCATGGTAACATTATTCTATTTACATAATGTTTCCACTTTCCAACAAATAAAAAAAAGTCGAATAATATTCCTTTTAAGATTATTTATTGTCACATAATACTGACGTTTGGAAAAAATAATACGAGTAGTACCTATTACCTAGCATTGGAATTAAGACCACAAGAATGGAAGACCTATTGTCATATCTATTTTAAAATTGGCTTTCACTGCATTGTAAATCAAGTAAAATTGTAGCTATACTACTTACTATGCTTTGTCTTGTAAAAAATAACTAACCCGTGTGCCTATTTCAATAAATATATCGTCATAGATTGTTTTTACATCTCAACCAGCCAACAAAATAACCTTATAACTCGTAATGTAACACCAAATCACGTCGCTCGCCCCTTCAACGTTTTCGGTACCGTAGGAACTGCCGCAGACGCGGCGTCTATGAATATAACATCGCCATTCAGTATAACATGTTAACGCGTTGAATAGTTAAGCATGAAACTTGCTGGAAATTGAGAACAGATGCAGTACCAAACTTCCCAATTTTCCCGCCACCCCACTGAGAACTTTTGGCATAATGACTTTCAAGGCAATCAATACATATTTATGATAGTAAAATTTTAAGATAATATTAATGTTTCAAACAGTTACAATACAAGTATTTCTTTTTGTTTTTCTTATTCTAGCTTATCTTATGAGCCGACATTGTTCAAAAAATACGAATAAACATGATACTTATACCACAAGATACAGGTTTTAGTATATAAAATATTATTTAGTCAATGCCTGGAGAAAATTATCAACAATGCTTTGAGTCGATATGTCGATTTTCGCAAATCGAAGCAAGGGCTAGTTACTGTTACGTTATGAATATGTATGTACGTCAATGACATGATGATTAAACCTTTATACTTCAAACGTCTACATAATATTCATAAAGTTCTTCATTGTAGACTTGACCAGATTGGACTATGAATACTGGTGACAGGAACTATGTAATAAAACTAGATCTAAACTAAGTTAGAAACAAAAAACTAGTACCGAAATACATGTACAGTGACTGAATAATAAACAGGCTAGAGATTTCCAATTTAAGACATCTAGTTCCATAAACTGATCCGTTGTTCAATAGTATGATCACTGCACGAAGACTTTTTTGACACATGACGCTATTAAAAATATTTAGTAAGTATAGATATTGTCCGCAACTAGTCTTAACTTATGAGTACATACACACTTTATGTCCTTGGTATTACTTCACTAAAGTCGCGACAGGTGTCTGCAAGCAATGCTCTCGGACGAGTTCCATGAGAGCTCTTAGTAGGAGCTCTTAAAATTTCCACTGGCAGGGAATTTAGTGCATATATCGATGGGATACAGCTGTCGCTATGCACTTCTATAGTTAAATAGTATAAGTAATACATATTAGTGACATGAAGACATTGACGTAATCAGCAAAGTAAATAAGTTATATACTGAGTTCTGCATTTGTACAATTATTCTGAAGTATTGCCAGTGTAAAATGTAGCCCGATGGCTCGTTTCAATCGTACACGATAGTTTGCAAGCAAGATAGAAACTGCAAGTCCGTTTAGTCTGAACGCTAGTGTCAAAAAAATTTTGAGTGTAGATATCTGTGTTCCGGAGGGCACATTATCAACAACACACTCTAACACTTCGAACTGAAGTCGAAAGCATATTGCCACTATGTTCATGACAGTCGTATTGCTGTTACAGTATTGATCGCGTTTATTTCATAACTTGTGTATTCGTTCACAATCGAACCGAATATCAAAAACTTTTATCAGGCCGGATTGTGCAGTGCAACTAAATATAAATGCCAGTTAAATCCCCCCGAGGGCCTAAAACAAATGTTAGCCGCATGTCACTGTACCTGCGTGATATTTGAATTGTGTTTGTATGTACGCATCGCATTGTAACGATCCCATGTTGCAAATATCTGGCTACATATTGGATGGATAAAGTTTGGTTTGAATATTTTTTATGTGAAAAATATGCACTTATTGTTGGCTACATGTTCTATATTTCAGTATTATTTGTGTGTTATATAATCCGCACTGGTGCAACTTGGTAATGTATGCTTTAGGCCTCCTTAGTAATGGAGAGACCAATACCATAAAGTGGGCCAAAAATGGTTTAAGACCAATATCATCGTCACTATATCGGCGCGAGTACCGTTCGTTTTATCCATAAAGAGTTCTGTACAGGTCACTTGGGTTACATTCGATAGGTCAAGTTTAAGATAAGTATACACGTGGATAAAAGCTAATAATAAATAAAAATGTCTTTATTTAAATGTAACGTTGATATTAATCAGACACTGACATTATTTGCCTATTCTTTAATGCAAATTTTTAGGTAGGTACCCGTTTTTTTATTCATACCAATTGCAGGAAACTATTGACAGGTTTACCTGTCGAAGGTAGCTTACGTCAAGTGTCATCTGTCAAAAGTTTCTCGCCGCCACCGCAGTCTCGCCGTAACCATGATCCATGTAATTGGGTCTAAATATCGGTATAAAGTACAAAGTGTGTTTGTATTAAAATATTAATTGTTCGTGATAATACACTGTAAAAATCGTATTATTTGTCTTTTTAAAGCAATCAAGCTATAAATGGAATTAATTTTATGACAAATATTTTAATAGGTTTTCAAATTACGGATAGATTAATATTTATCTTTTTTTTGTTTAAATTTTAAAAGTTTGTTTTCTGTATTTTTATTTTCTCTTAACTTATGAACTTAACGAACGAATGAGACATGATTAATAAACATCCGTAACCCAAAGACAAACATTTAATATCGTCTGTCTAGCTAAAATTCTAACTAGAAACCTCTCACTAGACGAGCAACGTTATCAGGGTTACAAGGCCTAATCTCTTATCTTGGGATTAAGAGTTAGGCACACGTCATTGATTAGATCTATTCGCCTTTACGTATTTCTCGTAATTTGGTATAACAATTTAGAGCAGAAATTTATCTCACTGTATACCAACAATTTTCAACATATTAAGCTCGAGGGTATTTTCACCAACATTTTCCAGTGAAACTGTCGTAGGCCGATGTGAGATATAGAGTTATATGTAGTTATAGTTAGATTATATAAGGTTAAGATTTAACTTTAGAAAGACGTTATACTGAACGATTTTGACACCGCCGCGGCGACGAGATGAACGAATGTTGATTATTAAAGAAAAAATATTCAACATTTTAAATATCGTTAGTCCTTTTGTAGTCATTATAGGGAAGTGAACAGCTCCTATTAGTCTAATCGATCGTAATTATTACAACGTAACGTAACAACGTCACGTAATTACTACTTATACGTTATATTAATAGTAATTATACGCGGAATAATGAAAGATAGAACCAAAGCATACATTCCCGAGATAGAAAAGATCCCGAATACAGATTAGTAAGCACTGCATCATGAATTAAGGCACATTCGTTACCTTAGGTTAACAAAACTATATTTTGCTCATTGGTATTGCTTAGGTGTGATAAAGAAGGCAAATGTTGCTATGGTGCAATCAGTTTTCTCGTCACAGGAAACACATTGGTGACGTTTCTGGTAACTGATGACTGACAGCGATGACTAGAGGGCGAATGGCTAAGTGATGTAGTTAGTCCAATGTTTTCGGCTGTTGGAATAAGAATAAAATGAAAATATATGTTTCAGCTTGTGGTCCCAATTTTGTTTAATCCAATAAACGGTCTAAACATTTAATACAAGTTTTCGTCTATTTTCACAGCAAAGTGATGAAATCGTGTTAAAATAGAATCTGCGTTGGTCGGGAAATTAGCTAGATAATGTATTCAGAATATCATTTCCTTTCTTACCCCATGCTTCGCCTTCGCAGTAAACAGATTTCCTTTCGCTTTCTAGTAAATGCGGGGTTGAGGGATATCTATTTGGAGATGCAAAAAGACGTGGAAATCGTTTTTGGTTTTTAGTACAATATTATTAGTGATTTAACTATGATATTTATCGTTTCAAAACACCGTTTACTCATGTTCGATGTCGATATAAATTTTCTTTCATGTGTATTTTTAAATTCTAGAGCCAAGCTTTTGTATAGAGGTGCTTGGATTTCACGAGTTCTCATCATAATGGATGATGCTGACATCGGGTTGTATCTAGAATATGACGTGATTGTGGGACATATAAAGTTAGTAAAGCCCGTCATGGAGTGGTTACTACAGTTTGTTTAGATTTTAGTTAACCTTTTCGTTAAGGACCAGGCTGAGTGATCATGCCTTTCGCATCACATAATCTAGTTCATATTGTGAATTGTGATAGGTCTACATATACTAAAAGTTTCCTTTTGCACATTACCTGTTTGCAAGTCGGATGTTAGCTGCAACTTAATGCTGCGCTAACAAAGACCGCAGAAGAAATAAAATAGTAAGCAAACTGATAATACTGCAAAACCAATCTACGTAGTATAAATCATGTATTATTCATTCCATAGTTATAAGAGTTATATGCTTCTCTCGTTCTCTTACGCTGTTTGTATTTGTTTGTCTATGTGTGTGAAAGCTTTAATCATGCTTTGTTTATTCCATATTTAAAAGAGTTATATGCTTCTGTCGTTATCTTACTGTTTTTGTGTTAGTTTGTCTATGTGTAGGAGAGTGAGAGAGAGAGTGAGAAAGTGAACGAAGAAGGGTACAGTGGTTTTGTACATACATTTGATTGTTTTTGTCTTATGTAAATAGTCGACAAGCCTCTTTAATCATGCTTTGTTTATTCCATAGTTATAAGAGTTGTATGCTTCTGACGTTCTCTTACTGTGTTTGTATTAGTTTGTATATGTGTGTGAGAGTGAGAGAGATAATGAGAAAGTGAACGAAGAAGATTACAGTGGTTTTGTACTGTATACATTTGATTGTTTTTGTCTTATGTAAATAGTAGACGAGCCTCTTTATTGTCAGTAGTCGGCTCATTCCCATTGGTGAAATCGTTGAACTCATCATTGCACATCAATAACCAATCATTTAATTAATCAATATTTTTTTGTTAGAAGTTTTACATAAGTTACAATAATAGTTACAGATCCCTTATTATCGAGTGTGCAAAATTATTATAAAGCATAACATCAATAATATCATCGATGTGTTACCGGTCAATAAAGAAGAGAGAAGAACTAAGCAATGACAAAACAAATCGAAGAAGCTTTGTACGTATGCCTTCAACCCATTAATGGCCCACTACTGAGCACGGGTCTCTCCTCAACACTGAGGAGGTCTAGAGCACACTCCAC
>DWJN01005825.1:0-11161 GCA_018248895.1 Carystus phorcus
CCAGACCGAGAACAGAAATTTAAACTCATCATTTAAATTTCGGTCTCGTTGGGAATCGAACCCAGGACCCTTCGAACGGCGGTCCGACGTGGTGACCATTACGCCACGCGGGTCTGTATACTGTTAATTAAACTTTTACGCTTCATATTAAGGCTTAATAGACCTCAACTAGTGTGAGGATATGCATTGCTCGCAATATTTGAGAAAACTAATTGTTCTACGAAGTTGTCAACTATTTCATTCGGCGACTCGCGTCGATCAAAAGCGATCGACAGAGTTAAGCAACTGCGAGCGCGGTCAGTACCTGAATGGGTGACCGCTAGTGGCAAAATCTTGAGTGCTTCCGTACTTCAAAAGGCACGTTAAGCCGTCGGGGCAGTTGTTATCGAAGATACCTGTCGTTAAATCATGTCAGAGGATTTCGAATGACATAAAATTTGCTACACTCGGTTTGGCTACTAACCCCTCCACCATTAAAGCAACCTAGTGAAGTAAGGCCTCAAGATGAGAAGGGTTCCGTACCCTGTAGTGGGCCATTAATGAGGTGAAACCAAACTATCTCTAAAGGTGGAAATAACATGACATACTAATTCGATTACAATAAGTATTTCGTAACGTGAAATATCACTTACACACACAACATAAATATCAAATAAACGTCCTAAGAAAGCTATGTTACTCCCGAAGTACCCAGGTCTCTCAGAAACGTAAAAACTAGGATTTGTTCTTAAAAAACTGCAACTCTAACGCAACATTATGTACATTATTTTTTCTTCAACGATAGAATTATTCTTATAAACTATTTTAAACGTATACATTTTGGTAAATTTGGCTTGAATGTCAGAGGCTACTTTATGTCTCTTGGTCGATATCGCATAAGTGTTGCCTTTTGTGTTGACATCAGGTCCATGGGCAGCAATGACCACTCATCACCACGTGTCTCGTCTGTTTGTTTGTCAACTATATATACATATTATCTAGCTGAGCCGGCAAATGTGGTTTTTCCATATACATTATTTCTAGTGTAGAAAAAAATTATGAATGAGTGAAAATTTAGGGTTATATGTATTTTTGATGTTACTTTATAAAAAAATAAAAAATAAATGTTAGGGCTGGAGCTGGACAACACTTATCACTTAGGGTTACGAAAAATAGATACTAGAAGCCGAGAGAGACCTAGAAGCCGTTTCATAAAATAATATTTAATAAAAATCGGTCAAGCCGTTTCGGAGGAGTATGAGAATTTTATATGTAAGATTTAATTTATTAATAAACATATTAAATATTACTTTCATCATTTTACACTATAAGGGATACCCTTCAGATCAATTCCTCAGCACCCAGACCTGCGATTGTACACATTCAATACAAGGAATAGTCCACTCCGGGTCACATGAAGAGAAACCCATGTCAGTAGTACATTACACCATTTCTACACAGCAATAACAAACAATTATATGAACGGCGCAATGGCAAAACATACCCATTATTTTACTGTTAATTATATGTGGTTACCCTCGATGATAACATAGTTTAACACTTCCTCCGATACATAATTATAATCTTTATCATAGATTTCTGTCGACGAACATAAATTATAATCATAGTCCATGTAGATACGTACATAAAAATGGACGGTGTAAAGTATGAAAACTATGTTTAAGTTCAATTGAATACTTTTGGTACTGAATTTTCATATAGATTTGTTGAATGTGATTTTTAAAATATTTATCTGTATATTTAAATTAGTATTTACTTATATTACAAAGCTGGAGGTCTGTTTTTTATTATTTATTATAACTTAATAGGTAACTTCAACCCCACGTGATGGTAAGTGGTAAAGACGTCCATATTGTTAAATACTCCTAAGTGGTAAGGGTAGCCCGCTCCTGTCATTTATTTATTTTATTTTTATTAAAATGTAGCAATAAAAATACAATCCTATATTTTCACCCTTTTTATCTCCCTATTTTTTAATAAAAATTTTTTTCTACACTAGAAATTCCTTAGAAATAATTTATATGGCAAAACAACGTTTGGGCGGGTCAGTTAGTCATATTTTCGGATCGCAAAAGGAAAAGTGCCTTTATCTAGACGTGCTTAGAAAAAAATGTATCTTTAATAGGAATTACATATTTTCTTCCTGCCTATTTCCCAATTTTATTTGAGGTTGGCACCATATTATGCACTCGACGAGGGAAAACAAAAAGGTCGTAACTTACACCTTTGGTGAGCATAAACTTTTTACCCTATGTTATTTTCAATACCGTATAAAATGCATTTTTACCTAAGTTGAGTGTTACGACTGTTACGTTTTCTCCCGTCGATATGTTTTTCTTCAATTCTTCCCTTTTAGTCATATCTACACCAACTCTCTTATCTTATCTTATCTCTCAGGGAGTCTTCTTTGTCCATCCTTGTCCCTTTTTACTCACACTTATATCCATCACCCTTCTTATCACATGTTTCCTCTCGCCTCATCACAACCACGACAATCAGGAACTACCTACGTAAAGAACTCTGACCAACAAAGTAATAATAAGATTTGTTTGCCGATTATTTTAAATTTCCTGCACGTTTCGTCAGTACCGCGTAATGTTATTGATTTTTTTGCTGTTTATTTAATCATATTTCATAGGAATTCATCAATTGTTTATATTAATAAAAACAAAGTATAAGGAAAAAGTCTAACATTTATTCAATTACGTCTTATGGCCGTAGGTATTTAATTTTTTTATTATTTATAGTTTCGTTCTTTTTTACTAAATATTTTCTATTTCGAATTTGATTTAGAAAATGTTTTTTCTTTACATACTAAGTATAAAACAAAGTCGCTTTCTCTATCCATATATCCCTATGTATGCTTAAATCTTTAAAACTACGCAACGGATTTTGATGCGGGGTTTTTTAATAGACAGAGTCATTGAAGAGGAAGGTTTCTATGTATAATACGTTCACAGTTTTTCTGTAGTGTATTTAGTATCAGCATTGTACCCGTGCGAAGCCGGGAATGGTCGCTAGTATGTTATAAAATCAACTCTTTTCTTATTCTCTCTCATATATTTACATAGAACTAGCTAGAATTCTCTCGAACTATGAAGAATTATTCTAAGACGCATGGATTCTGCAAGGGAGCAGTTGACGTCACGTCTATTTCGTAAGTAGATTTAAGCAGCCTCGGCTAACGGTTGGCCTAAATACAATCATGCAACGTCCTGGCGCCGGCTGGCCGTGATGGGACGCTCTGGGGTCGGGAACCGCTGAATAAACAGGAAAAAAACTGTATAGATATCATAAACATTAGATGCTGTTCTTCGAACCGAAGCGAAGTGGTGGCATCTTCGTATTTTTAAATTTACCGACAAACGACAACCTAAGAGCGGGGCATCCTGGCACAAGTAATCATTTCACTTAAAACGATGCCTCAACTGTGTAGTCTAGAGGTAACAAAATTTCAAGAAATAAAGCATTTTTTCATTTTCATTTTTCAAACGAGCTTGAAGATTTGGTAAGTAGTCTTCGCTCATAGACATTAAAAACACGTAATAATTATTGCAATGCGGGTAAAAAGAAGCAGTTATTAACATAATAATTTCGTAATCGTTCATATCTGTTTGTTTCGTGACTTTCTGAAGTATTTGGTTTCTTAAAATTATCTGCACTTATTATACTTGTTATCGTGGGAAAGAGTCTGGTGGGCCAACATGTACATAATCTTGGGGGCATCTGATAACAGTCACATCGTGTAGTAACAGGAAATGTAGAACACCTTAATGGTTAAGGCCGTCATTCCAATACGTTTCATCCAAATTGGTTGAAATCATGGAGAATTCTCCTTATGACAATTTTTATTTGCTTCTAAGGAAGTTAAGTTAGTTTGTAGAAGTAAAAACGGACTTCAGCAATGCTAGAATCAGGTAAACTAACGCCAACGAAAGAAAGTTGGACCTTACAAGACACAATATATTGATTAATATCTATGATGAAACCTATTTGAGTATTCCGAAAGCGAACATTGAACCTGAACTAAATACTTATAAGCCCGTTAAAATATGGACTCTCTGACCTACATACAAGATTATTCGGCTTATGTCAACCGTTACCCTCTTTCAAAACAAGCGGATCCGTACTGAATTGAAGTTTAAATTGTTCAAAATTTGAATTTTGATAAATTGTTATTCGCGTTCGTACGTGTCGAGTAAAGATTCAATAGCGTTAGATATGTAAGTGGAGTGAGGTCCTGTGTGAGGTCGCATGGCGTTTGCTGGTCCAGTGTGCCGTGTCACGTGTGGACTTTCTACCATCAAACCCATAGAAACATGTGCTAATTCAAATCTTCACTACCTTCACATTCCCAAGTCTGCTGGGAGATATTTCTTATAGAAATAAGTAGAGCCAAATTTCCAGAATTATTTTAAAATAGAAAAACGAAAGAAAAATATTAAGTTAATATAAATCGAGTCAGCAACAACGAGCATAAAATTGTATTTAGATACGTGTAGATCAACAAGGAAACATGCAATGACAATAAATAGAAGTAGCTATCAAGATACACACCAGGACCAAAATAAATATCTGTTCAATACCATTCAACAATAACGAAGAGGACGAAACGCAAAGAAAAATATAACCATTCGATCGTTTATCGCTTGACAAAACTAATATACCCCTTAATTACTTCCGTCATATTTCACTGTCTGGGGTAATATAAAAATTTCGAATTCTCGAATATCCTAATACCATTAAAATCTTTGATGTTAAGCGAAAACAAATTAATGCTCTTTAGAAATATTTTGCAAGAGCACCGGCGACTAAAACAAGTTAAGTAGACCCTCGAAAACGTTTAACATTTGCTCAAACGATTACCTCCGCACCGATAATATAGTTTCATAAAATTGACGCCTTCCACTCACTTTGCGATCTTACATACATAGTACTGCGAAAAGACTTAAAACATCGCTTGAGCAATACAATTACTAAGGAATTTATTTCAACATAAACTATAATTGTCCCAATGTTTGACTTAGGACTTTTCTAGCATGGAGAAGAAGACATTAGTCTTTCAAATGCCTTCATTCCATTAATGGCCGAATACTGAGCACGGGTCTCTCCTCATCACTGAGGTCGAGAACATACTCCACCAGGCTGCTCCAGCGCAGATCGGTGCAGGGGTTAGTGGCCAACCCAAGTGTCAGAAGTTTTTAAGCCGCCCGAAGACCTTCGACATGGTTAAATGACTGCTATCTACAATATCAAGCGGAACCGACGGCTTTACGTGCCTTCCGAAGCACGGAAACGCTCAAGAAATTTACGCCACTAGCAATCACCCAACCAGGTACTGACCGCGCCCGCAGTTGCTTAACTCTGTTGATCATTTAAGATCGACGCGAGCCGCCGGGCTATGAACGCTTCTGCACATTAAACATTTATATATTACGGACATAACTTTAGAAAAAAAAGAGCCGTTTCATTCGTACTTGGACACCTACCCCAAACAGTAAACTGACACACTCCCACTGTGCTTTCAGTACTAATAAAACGTTGAGTATTTGATATAGATGTAGATGATATAGATTTGATATAGACCTTAGTTAGGTTTACTGATAGACTTGGCGAATTTGTATCACCTTGGAATATTTATCCCGTTTATGTAACATTTCTTATCGATGCTCAGCTACTATTGGTTGTACCGTTGTGTTTGGCCTATAGCCTTCGTCAGTAAATGGACTATCCGAAACAAAAAGAATTTTTCTATTCAAACCAGTAGTTCCCGAGATTAGTACGTTCAAATAATCAAACAAACTCTTCAGCTTTATAATATTAGTATAGATATACATATATCTCCCATAGGGCAGTCCTAAGTAATTTTATCTCAAAACTTATTTATTTATTTTTCGGTACTATTAACACTTAATGCGTGTCTGCCACGCTTGGCAGTAGTTTTCGTGAATTATAACAGCTTATATCTAATTTTTATTATATAATTATATGTATGTACATGCTTGTTGATAACTAAGATGTTGCATAATGTAATTTCACACTTCAAATTGAAGGATGATCAAGTGAGTGTGTGCAAAAGATCATAATTTGTCACGTCATTGAATGCCAATTAGGACTTCACATTCCGATGACCTGGTAACTTTGTAATCTGGCACAGCAATATCTATTGCATGCAATGAAATTTTTGACACCACTGTGAAACTAAAAAATTGGTGAACTCTTGTGGAATCCGTCTGGAACATTATAGGATAGGGTGAAGAGATTTAGTATTAATATGAATGATATTTGAGTTAATATTATTAAGCAAGCGTTCAGTCATTTATTGTAAACATGTCCGATGGGTGATATTATGATACTCTCGATTGGTGTCTAGAATTTAAAATAATGGGTATTTTTGTCCTCTGTTTTCAAATATCTATCTGTCTGTGTTTTTATCTATCTATCCCTTTATCTATTTGCCTACCTGTCTCTCTATCGACCTGTACACACAAAAAAACATATAGTGTTTGAGTGAATTTATTGATTGTTTTACGTGGTCAGGTACAACGGGATGTTCGATTGTATGAAATAATAAAGAGCTCAGTTAAACAAAACGTAATATCACCAGCGGGTCATACGAAACACGCTCCGATCGACCTTTCGACTTAACCGTAATCAAAAGATTATTAACATTGACTTAATGGCGTGCGCAGATGATAAATTGTTGTAAACTTAACTACAATATGAGCTCTATCGACTTAGAAATAGGGAGGCTCATGAAATAAACAAGTGGGATTAAAATAACAAAAGTGCATTGACTGAAACTTGCCCCCGAGTGCGCGTGGTTCATATCAATACAACATCGCTGGTGATTGTGCCGTGTACTCGTGTTTTGCACAAAACTTGCATTTTAACTGACATTTTTAACAACTTTATTTGAATACTAGTTGCACCCCAGAATAATTGAAAGAAAAGTCATCATATATAACAATAATGTGTCCAATTGGTCAGCAAATCAACATTTTCGACTGTAACATCAACTAAGCGTTCGATCGATATAATTTTGATACCAAAACCTTCTTAGAGACAACTGAACAAAGTTGCTATAGACATCTGTGCTCTATCTAATGTCATTTCAGGCTCCAAACTAACAAGGACGAACAAACAAACATATAAACAAATAAACATTATATACAATTATTATGTTGTAATGGAGAGAGGAATGACTGTCACATTATTCGACACACATGTTCGGATTGTATGCTTCTTCCTAATCCGTTGAACACATTTTAAATAAATTTTTAAATGTTTAAATGGATTTGAAAATGGTTTAGAACTTTAGATTAGATTCTGAATTCGATTCCAAAACAAATGTTTTTTTAATTAATTTAATTATTTATCTCTGTTATTTGGGGCATAAACTGATGCCTCGCGACCTCCCGTTAAAGACCCACTACTGAGGACGGGTCTCTCCTCATCACTGAGGAGGTCTAGAGCATACTCCACCCCGCTGCTTCACAGCGGATTGATGGAGGTGAAGGAAACGATTGGAGTATATGTTGCAGGACGTCTTTTTTACCTCAAATAAGTTAATACTTCACGTCAATCCACCTTATGGTAAGTGGTGAAGACGTCTAAGATGGCGAACGCACTAACTTAGTAAAAGCCTATTCACTCTCCTCTTGAAGACTGCCACATCGTAAGTAACCATACACCAAGGTAGGCATTCCAATCCTTCGCGCCTCCCAAATACTCTAGTATAAATATAGCTTTGTATGAATACGCAAATCTCTGCACTAAGCTTATTGTAAGCAAGATGCTAAGAACCTCCATCATCATTGAACCCATTGATAACATTTGAACCGTAGACACTTGCATAATATCTTCCGTCATTTCTATAATAATAATCGTTAATGGAAATAATATATACACAAACTCTTCTACGCTTGTCGTTATCAGAGTCGACACAGTGAACTCAGTTGAAGGAGCGGTTTTACAGCTATGGTGTGAGGTCCTAGTTTTCTAATACTGCATTGGATTGGTAGGATTTATGTTTGTATGTATTATGATTTATTATGTATAAAATGACGCAGCACGGTTTCCTCGTGATTTGCGTGGGTAGGCGGGCGAAGATATCACTGTTTTGTTGTAACAAAATGCAATAGGAATCCTTCAGGCAGGAATCCTTAACCCTTTACTATTTATGGAAACAACAATCACTCATAGGAATATTGACAATATCACTATGATGCAAGACGATTACGTTCTAACCGTTCCACTTGAACACGTGGGGCGCGTGCACTAGGCTTATTCATGTTCACCGCACAATCCTCTCACTGTGAAATGGCCGCCATGGCGCCGCCCCATGGTTTGGTGTGATGTCTAGTGTCTAATTTATAGCCCACTGAATCCCCACCCAATGACACCCAAAACTAAAGAGGTTGTCGCATGTAGTAGCGCCGTCATATATGTATATATGGTATTTTGAAGCATCACAGCCGGCGGCTCGCGTCGATTGTGAATACTCGACAAAATTAAGCTACTGCGGGCGCATTTGGTTCCTCAAGTCAAAGTAAGTTTAATTATATATGATACAATTTTATTGGAATATTTTTTTTCAAACCTCGTTATAAAGTTGACAGAAAACTAACAAATGATTTTGATAAGTCATTCCATAACAGAGTTTAATTATTATTTTTTATTTAATATAAGTGAATGCTTGACGTCCACCCCACGTGATGGTAAGTGGTGAAGACGTCTAAGATGGTAGATGCACTAACTTAGTAAAAGCCTATTCACTCTTCTCTTAAAGACATATAGGAAATATTTTTAATACATTCCTAAAAGTCCTCCACAGAGCCCATAAAAAATTACTTATACGCAATTAAACAATGTGATTCGCCTTTACCCGTCTCGTACTTTTGACTCGAACCCTGACAATATTAAGATTATAACCCGCGATGGAAATAGTTCACTTAGAAACTTTTAGTTACAAATAGTGATTCATGATCCGACTATAAGCTCAACTTCTTGCTTAAAAATACATTAATACTGAAACGGTCAGGTAGGCAAACTTAAATAAGTTGGGAGCAATCTTTAGAAATAACTTTACTCACTAAACGACGGGGCCTATTTCCAAGTCATCTTATTTTTTTTAACAGGGTAAATATATTCCGTACAATTTTATGCTATGTCATTGAGCACACACACATTAAAAAGCGATATTCACATTCAATCATGACTTGAAAACATCTGTGGTAATGTGGTCTGAGTTTAATTATTATCTGCCTTGCTTTGTGCAACATAGTGCAAGCTAAAATAGGTATTCTAATTATATATTTCTACGTGTTATTTGGAAATAATTATATTTGCACTAGCTGACCCGGCAGACTTCGACTTGCGTAAAAAAAATGATGTTTTTTTTAAATTAAATCCTGGCATTTTTATATTTATTTACCTTTTAAACCTTCCCTGGACATCCACAAATAATTTAAGACCAAAATTAGCCAAATCGTTCTAAAGTTTTAGCGAGACTAACGAACAGCAATTCATTTTTATTTATATAGATTTATATCATTATATTCGTTTCTCAACCAAAATTTAAATAAATTTTATACTCCTATTAAATTTATTAATTAATCACCAATTATACGATAGCTTAGATCGTTTATAAAGAATTCTGTAATTTTTTTACTCGCCGCTTTTTTCTTTATTGAACCTAATGAAACTGAATAAGTTAATTTCTAAACCAATTATTTCTTTATCATCTCAAGCATTAAACGATTTCAGTAAATATTTAGTCACAAATCGTTGATGCGATCGATGTTATTGATAATCATTGTACTGGCGAGTACTTACTAAAACGTAACCTAACCCTTCATTTATCGATTATTTTTTAAGAAAAGTTTTTTATAAATATTTAAAAACCCATAGCTGTGTTTCGTTGTAGTTTCATAGGTAAAAAATAAAAAACCAAAACACATCGTATATGTATGTGTTATGTAAGCTTCTGGTAGATGGTGCGGTTACTGTTACAGAACTAATTATAAAAAAAAACAATTTTTTCGCGATCACGGATATGTCACTAATGCAAAAAACAATCTTTGAAGCCGAATGTATAATGTGTCTATATTAAGCTCAATTGATACAAAACTATTCAACTTTTTATTACATTATTAATATACATTACTTATTTGGATGTGTATATAACAAAAATATGTCAATACCAGACCCAGAAAAGTGGGTCAAGTGGTGCAAGTTATAACAAATTAGCTACTCCAGGACTTCCTAATATTTTGACATAAAAGTATTCGAGTTCCTTTTTATTAAACACCAACTTTTTCTATAACATGCGGGAATAATTTTATCCACATCGAATTCAAGTCTGCACTAGACCTCAACTCTTTGATTGACGTATTTTAAATTAAGGTTCCGCTGCAAACTCATGGAAGCAATAACGAAGGATTTGAAAATAAGCCCCTTACGGGTGTAGTAAATTGAAAAAGTTCGCAATAACGCCCACGTTAGCTTTGTAAGCTTAAATATCATCGCGGTAGGCACCGTTCGGGGGCAATGATTAGAATTTTGTTTAAGGCAACCTTTCTGAACAGGTTCAATAACAATCCCCTGGTATCACAGTTATGTTTTTACGAACCATGATAAGGTTGGCAGACAATTAAAAACATAGTTTTGGTATATGCCAAAGGCTACCCAAAATGTAGGAAGGAATTATTTAAAAGACGTGCCGCGGGGTTTCGCCGTTTCATCTTACAAGGCATCTTTCTGAAACTGTAGATGCAATATTTTACGTTTATAAGTGTATTTATAAATACCTTTATTAAATAGATGATTTGAATTTAAGTTTGATACTTGAATTTTTGGGTTTGAAACTTGTTTGATACTAAGAATCAGTGTAGGGCTTGAAACGGCACATTTAAAAAAACGGCACGGTATAAACAACGGGAAATTCACCACCGCTATACCACTTTGCCTACAATAGCGTAAATTTCAATTGGACCCTGTTAAGCAAAAAAGATCCAGTCAACTTATTATATGATCTCGAACTACATTACATACATACTCTACTAATCAAGTTTATTAGGAATCACAGAAATTCTTTCAATGAAAAGGCACTTATTACTTAAAAAAATGTACATGTCATGTTTCATGACACCTCCGATTT
>DWJN01005826.1:0-11159 GCA_018248895.1 Carystus phorcus
GATGATAGGTGATCCTTATAGACATTAGCAACAAAAAAGACAATCAATGCGCCGTCGCCCAAAAAATAAGAGAAGAAATAAAGGTGACTATTTTCCTCACATAGCTTCTTTATTTACTTTTGGTATTCGACGGGGAAGTAAATGATATAAATATACATAATAAGTAACCACTTACTGTTACTCCTTTAAAACGAACCGATATTAATAAAAAATCAGACACACCCATTACACAAACAAATATTTGTCGGAGATAATTTGAACCTGGATTAGAATTGAAACCGGAACAGGTCACTCGACAAGTGACGTCACTACTGACTAGAGTAACGAGGTGTTTCAAACACAGAGAATTCTCGAATGGTAAAGTTCTCGGTAAACGGAGCTCAGTTCAACCCCCGACCATGTGGATAGCTGACCTGAAGAAGACAGCGGGCAACCGCTGGATTCAGAAGACCAAGACCGGTCAGAGTGGTGCCAATTAGGGGAGGCCTATATCCAGCAGTGAACTTCAAAAAGCCGATAGAGCAACTAAACTGTGTGCTGTGCATAAGAATGTGTACTTACTATATTAAATTCATCCTTATTTAATCATGTAGGTATTTTTAACTTATGAACAAATATTTTTGTTCTACCACAAAAGTATATATGTAATTTGAAGAACCATAGACAATTGTCTCGATGTGCCATATTGTATTTCGTTATATTGATTTTTTAATCTAAATAAAATACACACCGCTTAATATCCCTGTTGTAGTCCTGTCTAGTAAGTCTCCCTGTAGTAGCTAACACGAGCATACACAAATTGAGACATCTCAAGCGCTCACAACCCGAGAACATACATTATCATTTGTCACACAAATGTCCACCACTGTCAAAAAGGTTCCTACACTGGGCAAAGCAGGGTCACCACCTACATAAAAATAGTTAAAGGTATTAACAAACTGACCTTTGAAAGATTTATTTAATTTATTTGAAAGATTTATTTAAGATTTATTTATTTATATAAAAAAGTTTACAATTATATACAATAAAAAGTTCTTTATTGTAACACGTGTATTTAATTCCACAATGTAAGGAGCAGTAGTAACTACACTTCCTAACTGGTGAAACTCTTGAGCATATTACAGAACATCATCAATACTTACACAAATCATAATTATTTTCTAACATGAATATAATATTGAAAATAGTCACAAACAGGTATACGGATAAGCTATAAGACGGAAAGTGTGTTGATAAATATTAAAAATGCATTCAATAATTTAAGACACAATTTACGTAATATATCGTAGAGTAAATAAATCATCGACTAATCTGAAAGATACGCAATCGTAATGCAAGAAAAGAATGAAATTAGTTATATGTATATTGTAAATTGGTCCTTAGTAAAGTAACATATTTGATGCATTTTAATTGTTACCAAGCAATGCGCATTCTATCTCGGAATTTCAAATTATTTAAAGCTTGGAAATTTCAAAATCAGATACCATCACAATTCGCTTTAAGGTGATAAATTTGCTTAACATTACATTATATTGACAGCTACAGCACACGTGCCAAAACAATCCTAATATGTAAAAGGTAAAATAGTCATAAAAACCAACGATCCGATTTAATGCAGATAAAGATTTACTCAAATACGTAAACAATAGTAGCGACGAATAATAAATAAGCAAGCTCAATGTGTATATTACTGGTTAAACCCATGCAGAGGCATTGTTTCCAACCTATCTCGTAATTTCCGAAGACATGGCGACAACCACCCTCGAACAAAGCCGTTTATCTTCGCGAGTCTTCCTAAAAGGGTATAATGTTTAGAAGCACGATTTGTGTAGCCATACGTTGCACGTTTGCTAGAATGTACCAATTCTACGATTGCAACATCAAATGTGGATATTATCACTTTATCATTAGTTAAGCTTATGCTCAAAAGTATTCGACTACGCATATACTTAAAATTTGTTATGAGCTTCCAGAACAAACGAGCATTGGTTTATACCCAATTACGTGACCAACCCAAGTTATACAAATTCACATTACAATTTGTGATACAGCGTGAAAATATAAAGGGAATTTTGAATAATGGGATAAAGTATAAAGGTAAAGAGTACTAAAGGCAAATGTTTTCTGGCACGGTGAAATAACATTAAATAACATTTTCGTATTTTTGGAGACTAAAATTTTGAAAATTAATGAGACACAATTGATCGACTGAAAGGGATATGGCTGTAAATTAGTAAATAATTCAAATGCAATATTATCAAAAATTTATGACTCTCTTTGAACTGCAGTTGAATCTTGCGCAATTGAAGATATCTACGGGGTTAAATAGGGGTCGCAGGCGACACGACTCGCTCGCTCGACTCTCTTCCCTCGTCGCCCGTGTTTTTGGCGATATGCGAAATAGCGTTTGGTGTAGCACAATGCATGTAGATAAGAAACGTCAAAAGGTTTGACGCAAGGTACATGTCAAATACTTTAGGGCTTTAAAATCCATAGGTTAGTATGACCTATTGGATTTTAAATGAAGTTTCTATGGGATTTGATGTGGTCCTATCCCGTTTTCATATTTCGTCAGTGGCAACATAGAACGAGACGCACTACTGTACGCTGAGTGCTTGCACGAGTTGACAATAAGAGCAAAGTTCAGCGCAGTTCAGGACTCGAGCGGAATGCGGGGCGCGGGGCCGCGCGAGGTGCCGCGATACAAACTCTGCACAAAATCACGATTAAGTACTGCCTTATATCGATGGCATTATACACAATAGATAGGTTTTATGTTCATACTCAATGTACTGTTTATTGCAAAAGCAATTGATCTGTAAAATTTAACAACAAATGTGCAAATTTACAATGCAATTATTGGTCTTATAAACGCTTTTATCTAGATGATTATCGAACAAAACGATCTTATTGTCTGCTAAGCTAATTATGATGATTACATTTTAATTTGTAATGGATCATAAAACTATCGTCACATCGTGGTCTGAAAGTAATTTCGATAGTCCATTTGATTATCTCTAAGAAGTAGGGTTTCTAATTTTAAATGACTGAATGTTATTAAAGTAAAATGGACAGCCAAATAAAACTGATAACCAATAGTACTAGAATGGTCTACACTTTGAACAAATGAACACTGATCGACCTAGAGTTCTAAAGGTAAATAGCAGTACAATTATATGTAATCTTGGAGGTTTGGTAACGAGTTCCGCTATTGAAACTTAATAGGAGCTATTCTATTACGTTCTATTGTGTACTTAAATACGGCGTTCTGAAATCATAATAAAGTATAATCAAGAGCGGTTAGCGAGCGGTGTGTTGGCGAAAGTACTGGTGGAATGCAACAAACTGTGTTCTCGCATGACCCACGGGTCAGCCGCACACATTCTGGCATATGTCAATTAAGGCTGGTCGCCGCCGGCCATGGATTGAGTGCTTGGACATGTTTGAGGAAACCTGCCGCAGGATTGATTCATTACCCAATACATCGAGAAGACGAATTGCTTCTCTGGTCAAATTTACATATTACTTAGTATTGATTACGCCAACCAAAAATCATATATCGTAGTGTGTAAACGAAGAATCTAGCAATATTCTAAGCTATTTACAAATGTAGCTGATGTAACTAGCAATTAAAGTGGTTGTCGTACAAACACAAGTTCGTTTTGAGCCACACAATACAATGATATAGTGCTTCGTTATTTCCCAAGTGTGTCTGTAGTTGGCAATTTACCGCCTCAGAGATCGATCAGCTCCTATTATTGGAAGAGGTCGGACGTGTACAAACATCGATTTCGTGTCGTTAATCCGACGCCCGTCCCCGAGGTGAGAGAGCTGAAGGCTCACCTCACGTATCGACAGAGATAACGACCTATAACCATCGTAATCATACCTAATACCGATTAGTAAACCATTTTGCATTCTCAAATTTGATTTTATTGTCGCTCGTAAAACGTGAAACTGTTAAAACAAACAACTTTTGTTAGGCTAGATAATTTTAAACTAAAATTCTTTGTTCAATGTTTAGTTGTTGAATGAAACAGACAAATCCCGTTATTTATATTATAGAACTTTACAGATATTCTCCTCCATATAACTATTAGTCGACACACTGAAAAGCAAAATATATGATTTAATGTAAAAAAAATACTTGGAGACAAAGGAGGAAAGAGGTTTTTGTACTATAACTTTACATGACACAAAAACGATTCAATTTAAAACTTGACACTTAAATGTAAGCGCCACGTTGTAACCACACTCGTAAGCAACAAAAAATTAACACGGTACCTACTAAATACAAAAAAAATACATTGTACAAATAAATCTAAACGTGTACAACTATTTAATAAAATTGTTCGAGACATAACATTGACCATTTTTGGATGAAGGAGACGTCCGCAATAACCTATCCTGGTATCTAACAAAGCCATTAAAATATCCGTCGCTTCATTTGCATATTTATGTTTTAATCGGACTATAGATGCTACTGAACAGCAGCTATTATATCAAGAGCAGTTATATACTTTTTATGCCAATTAAAAATAGAAGAATGACTTTATAGATAACGTTCAGTTTTTTTTTAATAATTACCGTCGTTCGTTACCGCTAGATATTTTTTAACTTCCGATAAATTTATCATGTGTACATATATGTATGCATGTAGGACATGTAGTTCTTGGTGTGTAAATAAAGCCTTATCAATTTTGATTATTTTTTTTCTTTAAAGGATATTGACTATATTATTATAAACTTAACATAGACGACTGTACCGCCGTCTATGAAAGAATGTTAGGATAGGTTAGCATTATTAAAATGGAGCGACGGACGTTGTCTCATCATTCGTAATTGTATCGTTGCGAGGTCGTCATACCTGCTGTCGGAATAACGTGTGATTGCGTATTTTAAATCTATACTAATAGGTATGTAAAGCTGAAGAGTTTGTTTGTTTGTGTGATTGTTTGAACGGGATAATCTTAGGAACTACTTCACCGATTTGAAAAATTATTTTAGTTTTAGTTAGTAGATAGTCCATTTATAGAGGAAGGCTATAGAACATTACGCTAAGACGAATAGGAGAGGAGCAACAATAAAAAATATTGCGAAAACGGCTAAATTTTGAGCTTTCCTTGCGTGCGCTGAGTAAACAGTGAAAGTTACTCAAAAATCATGTACTACAAAATTGTTCCCTTCTAAAAGATCTAAATAAAAGTCCGCGGTAACATATGTCTAGCTGTTATGGTTAACACACTATAACCATTTTTATGATTATAAAAATAGTTCTTAAATAATAATTTATATGGCAAAACAACGTTTGCAGGTTCATCTAGTTTATTTATAAAGCTACGGCTTCTTCACTATCATTTTTAGTTTTTCTATACACTTAACTATAGTGTAAATCAAATTGAGGTGTTAAATGAAGTAAAAACTAAACCTATAAAACCATAGGTATTTATTTTGAACTCATATCGATCAATTTAATTGGTATAATGAAATTTGGACCTCTGAACCATCAATTTTGCTAAAATGCGTGTGATAAAATTAATATATGTAGGTTATTAGTAGAGCCCGCGAACTTTGTTTTAACTTGTAATATTTATTCCGTTTCTAAAACATGTCTTAGCTCAGCTCGTATTGACGTAGCATTTTATGTTATATAGCCTATAGCATAAAGTATTTTTTTCAATTCAAACCAATAGTTTCTGAGATTAGTGCGTTCAGTCAAACAAGCTGTTCAGATTTATAATATAGTATCAAGTAGGTATGTTAAATGTAGTACGTACGGATACTGAGGTATGTACCAAAACGAATGCATAATATTTTTTTGTTTGATTGTTTGAATGCCTAAAACTACGGTTTCATGGATCACATATAAATAAATTACAATGAAATCACGATTGTACATTCTTTTAGGTACATGTTTTCTGAAGTTGTTTTCTGTGGTTTTTGATAGATGCTTTGTGAGTGTACGACAAGGTCGAGATCCATCAAGTCAGGGAAACACTAGCTATAAACACTTGATAGAGGCGCGATAAAAACATGTGATCAATTTTGTCTTGTCAAACTATGTACGATTCCTGGTTTAAATATTTTGCTAATCACTCATAGTTGAATACGACTGTACAATTATAAATGTTGCAGTATTATATTTAAAAATTATCTACATTCATAACACGATGAATCTTTTTTATAAAAAATTTGCTGTTTGGCAGACGTTGTGCAATATCTATTACGTTTTAATGGGAATTATTTCAAATAAAAAATGCTAACTATTTATCTACAGTATTCATATTCTATACTAAGTATAACCTGATTACTAAAGTTTTGTTCTTAGTATTTAAAACTATTCGTAGTATATTAGAAACAATAGAAGTATTCTTAGTCTATTCGGTATTTTAATTTAATTAGCAGACAAACGAGACGTATGATGGTAAGTAGTCACCTTCTGCCATGGACATCAGCACCACCAAAGTTATCACTACTGCGTTGCTGGCCAAGGAAGAATAGAGAAGAAAGAAAGAATATACTGATTCAAGCTTATAGCAACGATTCATATGACGGATGACTCAAACAAGAGGAGCTAGAGGCTGGCTTCACAGAACAAAAGTTGTACCAGTATGGCGACCGCACCACACGTCACACGATGACTTCACGCCAGACCTGAATCACGCTATCAAAGTTTTCTACAACGCTTGGTATATATACAAGTTCCGAACGTCTACAGTCGGAGCTTGGCCGCTCTCCAGGCAACACATCTCGCCTGGCGGGAGATCTCCCTTTGCCAAACCAGTAATAATAATAATAATGATTTAATTCACAAATTTAAGACGAAGTTTTACCATCAAATGAGGTCGGTATCTATAGCCTATTCTGACGTTCTAGGCTGCCGGTATGGAGTGGTCAATATTCTAGGCCACACCAATACGTTAAAAATTATAATAATAAAAGATATCTTAATGACTATTGACCCAGCAGACGTTGTTCTGCAACATATATAACCAATTTAAATGAAAAAAAGACAATATAACCCTGAAAACTGCATTTAAATCGAATAAGCCGTGTCTGTGATTAGCGTCCACGAACATACAGACAAAATGAAAAAACATTGCTTTGGGATCTCTTGCGAGTATAAAGGCCCCCCATTAAGAATTTTTAAATATATTTGCGATATACAGATAACGATCACTTATATTATCATTATTATGTATAGGATAAACCTATTAATAATAAAAATAGGTAAAATTTAAAACAATTCAAGTAATTAAAGTAAAATAAGGAATTATAAATTAAGTGACACACCTTTGCTTTGTTATGAATATTATAATATTCCACATATAATATTCAATAATTATGCTAAATATTTTAATTTGCTTATAAACAGTTCGGCATAATTGCCTAAACTGATTTAGTTTCGTAATATTGTTCTAATTTGCTTCTAAAATATTGCCATTAAATAAGTCATTTTCATTCTTACGCATAATCCACGGGTTAATTTATTGCTCCGATGTTATTGATCATTTTAATTAGACAGGTATATTAAGCAATAATCTCGATAACATTGGCTCTAATAGCTGCAGGCCGCAAATAATATAATATTCACGTAAATAATATATTAGAATGAGGTCTTTTAGTACACCGATACAGGAGATCGTTCTTGATAAATCTAAATACATACATATATTCTTAATTATCTTACAAATTATCTCATCTTTAATCAATGAAAAGTAACTAAAATGTCTTGTGATTAATGCTGTACCATATGATGTACGAACAAGTTGTAAACCGTAAGGCAATACCGAGAAGACAAATTTTGTAATTGGTTATTTATGGAAATTTTGTGTATGGTTTATACTTAACTACAAATTTCTCGGCATTTATTAGTCAGGTTTGTGTACATACATACGTATGTATTGTAGAAGACGTAAGTCACACGTATGTATTGTAGAAGACGTAAGTCACACTGGTGACTCATATAACCGCATTCGAGAGTCAAAAGTAAATGAAAGCTTCGGAACTTCCGCCAACTGGCGCGGGACTGGCCGGTGCCGCCCCAGCACGTCCCAGGAGCGCGTGATTGCGGCCAATTATTTTCTGTTTATCTCTAATTACGCATGCGCTGCCGACGTCGCCGTTATCGCTGATCTGCCCTTCGGCCCAAGATTCGATCGCTTTCGCTAATCAGTTCTCAATCCTTTTACACGGGACATCAGTGCCTCGCCAATAGATCTCGAAATACGATGAACGGTTCGTAGGTAACTCAGACGCTGATTCGACTGATCTGTATTGTGCCGGCTATGGTATATCATCGTATATATGTTGATACTATGACATTTTGAGCCCTTGCGAGTTTTAAATCAAATTTACAGTACTACATTCTTTTTTATTCCCAGCCACAAAAACAAGGCAATTTTAAAATACATAATTAAATCGCCATCAAGTCACTCAATTTATGGACGTTGTTCTGTTTTTTGTAACGTTTTACGCATGGAGTTAAACAATTCACAATAAACAATTTTTGTGTGCTATAAGAAAAAACTTATATTACAATGGTAGATATAAATCTAATTTGGCAGGTATATAATCTTATCAAATGACTTATCATCGCATCGGAGCTTCTCTTAGAATTTTTTTTATGCCGTAAGCAGGCAAATGTACAACCGGGTCTTTTAATAGTAACGTAATAGACATTAGCAAGACCAGGGCTGCGACCAAAACTTTGCCATCCAAGAAAAGTCTTATGGGCCCGCTTCTTGTAGGGCTCCATATCAGCACTGTGGGAACATAAACGCAGGAAGTTCAATCTTTCTTTGGCTACTTTCTTTTCTCTAAATACGAAGTCATTGGGTAGTTCATCATGCTGGTAAAATCTAGGTTAGCGGGTTTTACTTCATTTGGTTTTAAATTAACGATGCTCTTCGCCGAAGTAAGTGATAATTAAATCTAAATTAACTGTGAAAGATTTTCTTTACGCGTTTAACCTTTGAACTAGTAACCGATTATTGTAGGTAAGTCTAAGTCTATTATTGTATATATTTGATTATATAAATTATGCTATAAATAATACAGGACAAAGCCAATAGCTCACTCTCATTGATTGTGCACTTGGTTTTTATAGACTATGCAATATATTCAAATATCTGTCACGTTTATTACCAGATATCATACTTATTATCTGAAGAGGTTATGTTAACATTCAAGTTAAAAGATAACAGTCAATAAAAGCTCGGTAATATAACTTTTTATAATTCGGACGTTGTCAAAACCCAACAATAACTCCCTTATTTTTACACAGTATTCTTGTTTATTTATATACATATATTGTTTATTTGACCTTAATAGACTCTGAAATGGTAGGAGATAGAGCATTGTTGTCTTTACCAACTTTGTCCATAATTGCATGAAAAAGGTTTTGGTATCAAAATTTTACCGATCTGAGATATAGTTGATATATATGCTGACTTTTGGTTTATTTGATCCTTTTAATATGTGTTACATTGCTTGCCGGGTACAACCAGTTAATATGTAACTATATATTAACTCATTGTATTGCTTTTGTAAATCATTGATCCAACTTTTGTGAACTTTTGTGGGTTGTGCTGTCGCAAAAGTTTATGGATTCTTGACCTAGTCTTGCAGCCCAGACGATATTCTCATAAGAGAACTACAGCGGGCTTAATTAATCAAACGGAACGGTACAGAAATCAAATGAACACATTATGTTTTCTGTTATAACCTAATTTGCGACCAAAAAGAACGAATTTTTCATCAGTTAATTCTACAGGACTGAAATATTTGATATAAGAAGTACCTATAATGAATCAATGTTTCAGAGCAACGTCTTGAAGAAATAGATCAGAATCTTTTAAATGCCGTTTTCATTGTTCTAATTCCCCGTAATTCAAGCGATAATTACATGGTAGTTGAGAGATGCAGATATTTGACTATACTCGTTTTATCAGCCGTGACAAGCATTTATTTAACGTGCAAATATTTGCTCTTGTGTTTTAGTCTTTTTGATGTGCTAATATCGTATAACTCCCGCGGCGATATCTTAATTATACCCGTAATATTATGTTATTGCAAGTCGCTACACAAGGAGTATGAAGTGCAAGAGTTTATTCGATTTTAAAATATTCCAATTTCGAATTTTCAAAGATATGTTGAAAGGTAAAAAAAAGGTTATGTGGTAAGCACGAGCCACTGTGTCGTGCCGCACCGCCGACGAGACTTTTCCAGGCGCTGGCGTCGTGCGTGCTGCGCGGGGGCACTCTTACAGCATTAATTTATCGGCAAGTCGTGCAAACAAAATGACGTGCCAGTTTTCGGCGTGCATTTACGATCCGGTGAAATTAGGGTGCATTAACGCAACAAGGTCAGTGCACTAGGGTGCGGTCCGATACGCTTACGAAGACAACGAGCTTGCGGTCTGAAGCTTCCGCGTTGCTGCATTTATTTTAAATTTAAAAAGAACTCACAAATATTGCTTATTGCTTCCTTCCGACAAGCTTCAAGGTTTGTTTATAACAACTATTTTTACCTATAAATATAGAATGACTTTACACTGTTGTACAACTGATTACTATGTGTCGAAATCAATCTAAGAATGTTGACCTTCTCATTAATCACCATTGAGCGGCAGCACGGTGTTTTAGTGGATGTACCATAAACAAGAGAACACATTGGTTTCTCATTCATTACCTTTATGAATAAAGTGTTATTTAATATTGAGGAAGAAAAAGGATTTGATGTGAGCGACCTAATCGGTATAAGCTACTTTATATACCTAAATTTATACCTAATACACCTGCCATTGAGAATTTTGCTTTAAACAATCATTTCAAAATGTTCAGACTATTTTTATTAAGCTTGGATATGTAGTCGTAACAGGTAACTCCACTGAAATCAAGGTAGCATATAAAGAAGTAGCAATAATAAAGAACCATATTATACATAAGCAGGTAAGTATAACAAGGGACAATTAAAGTGTTTTACTATTTTTACACCTAGAAACAATAAACGAGTCCAATAACCTATAAAATCAAATGATAAAGCATAAGAAATAATGAAAATTTAAATTAAATGTTAAAAGCAAGTATTGAGAAATCAAACTCCTAATGTCCAATGTAGGTTCTGTAGTTGCAGCTACGAGTAATGCAGTATCTAAG
>DWJN01005827.1:0-11158 GCA_018248895.1 Carystus phorcus
TCCTCTACCCTTATATCCGTCCACTTTCAAATCTAGTACTCTCCTCGTAATATGACTCTCATCCCTCCGCATTACATGTCCGTTCCACGCCAATCGGCTTCCTCTCATCTTTTCAACCACTGGTGCTACTTTCAGAAATAATCATACAAAATACTGGAGAAAATAAGTTATATAAGCTATTTAGTATTCAGGTTACAATAATGTTTCTTTCCTTTCTTTACAGAATAAATACCTATTAAAAATGAAATAAAAGAATGGTTATATTCGCATATTACATAAAGTTTGATAGATAATACATTTAATTAATTGAAAAATGAAATACTCAAAACATTTATACTTTCTGGTAAATTGCAGGTATCGCTTCCTTTTTGACCGGCAACGCGTTGGTGACATCCTCGGTGTTGCTAATGTCCATGGGCGACGTTGATTACTAAACCATCAGGTGATCCGTCTGCTCGTTTCCTAGCTTACAGCATAAAAAAAATACTGTGTGGGCCAGATTACCTATCGTGTATCTTGCGCAAAGCTGTAAGGTACGATGCAAAGAAATAACCTTGAATGGCTTTGGCTAGAGACCAGAAGGCCCGATTACCGCATGGATAGTCTATAATACTCTTGCCTGCTTTGTGGACATGCTTGAACTTTGCCTTGGCAATTTGCTTTTTTGAGGACCAGGAGGGAGCCAGGGGCGGCTTAATCTAAAGTGCAGGGTGGCACCCCCGTCTAAAAACGTCTGAAACGGCTAAGAGCATCGTCTCGAATCATCATGGTCAGGCCTAGGGGTTTCCAGGGTTTCATTGCACAAGGCGCTACACAAGCTAGAGCCGCGCCTGGACGTAGCATTACATTTCTTCTTCAATTGACATGCATCGGAACTTTCGTATTCACGCGCCCTTTTAAGCAGCTTTTAACCCTTTTAAGGTTTTCCATCAATTGGTGGAATATAACATTTCATAGCCTGGAGTATAACATCGGTTAAATATGACGGTGCCTCGACAGATACATCATAATTGTTAGGGTGAGTGGTTAGCAGAAGTCCAAAGGAAATCGAAGGTGGAAGCAATCATAAGTATTCTAGTTCTTCTGGAGATGAACTGATTGAGGCCATTAGCCAAGGCAAAGCTATAGCAGATTACCTGCATAATCCGTTGTTTGTGAACTTCGCACTGAAACAACGCGGTGATATATTTTTATCATATATTTTCGTCATACATGAAGAAGTGAGGCTTATGCCTAGTAGTGTACATAAACTGAGTAAAAGTCTTTCAGTGTGACTTTTATTAAAATCCCACAGATTACATTACTTGATTAAGTGAAAATACAAATGCATGGTCAAGCATTGTTCGTCTGTGTTCGCTACAGATTTTGTATTTTTCATTCCTGCCTATATAATCTGTAATTTGAAATTTTATTTAGATCGATGGTGGTGTGGTCTGTTCTGATCGGTTTGCAAGAATTAAATTGCATTTGTAATTGATTTTTAAGGAACCTTAGCTTATTAGTGTTGCTGATATATTACTTTTGTTGTGATTTACCTAATAAAAATCAAAATGGTACGTAATTTTTAAACGTTGATCCATTTGCATATATTGCAAAATTTGGCAAGTATACTGCAGCGATGTTGGGTGTTGACCTGAGTTCCCATTAATATTAGTATCAAACGCTGTTTTGAAATCGTAATAAAAAACATTGAGACAATCAGAAAGAGTGAAGTTATAAAGTGAAGTGTAAGTTCACAGTTGAATTACTACATTAATAATTTAATTTAATTTTCCAGGGCAATGAAAATTCAATTCCTATGGAACTATGTTCAAATTGTGAGTATTTTGTCAAAAGCTTTACATTACTTTCCCTTTGAGTGCTCAATCTAATTACTTTTCAATGTGTAACATAATTATTTCGCATGGCAGACGGTGAAAAAATCGCAAAATGGTATTTCTCTATCTGGCTGGCCAGAGTTATTTCGTTTTATTAATCATGGCAATTTCTTATAAATCTTATATGACTTAGCAGTACACCTCTATTAATCGCAAATAACTATCAATTTTCCAATAACTTGATTTTGGTTATATTTAATTTTATTTTACTTGTAAGTATTTTTATTACTTACTGTTTCTCCATATTGTTTTACTAGAGTCCTTTACCTTAAGAACTAGTGGATGTGTAACAAAGTGTGGAGCAAAGTGTGAATGAAGCATAACAAGACATTTGTTTCAGCGCGTGTTAACTGCATTGATTTTAAGGTGGAGAACTGTGAGTGTCGTAGAGTCACTCGCCTCCGATGCCATATTCATGTTGACACATTGCACGTACACACCACATATCCAGAACAATTTTTTGCAACACTTAACAGTCAGAATAGTAAAGTTCTAATCTTGCACACTACTTCAACAATTTAGTTAAAGTAACACAACTTTAAATGGACATTCAAGTAATTATTGTAAGATGACATACAAAAGACTTAAACATAGTGTGAGCAGTTGGCCAGTCCTGGGTGAAGACCAAGATACACACTTCTATGTCTATGTAACACAATACAATCACAGTTTGATGTGACTAGTTTGTCTGTATATAAATATTGCAAATAAAACTAGATAATAGATTATTCTTCATTCATATGACTACATAGAGTCCTTTTGCATTCTTTTATATGATTTTATGTTTTTCTGTAATTTTTTGATGTTTCGCTTTGTGTTGTATATTTTTTCTTGCTTTATTTTGTTTGTTATTTGAAAAAAATTGTTCTGGATGTACATAGAACATGGGCTGGTTGGCTAGTGCATCCGCGTCACACTCGCCTCTAGAGAGCGTCATCATATAACATTGTGAATGTTTGTTACGATGGTTAGATTGTTACGTAGATCAGTTTGTAGGCTTGCAAGTAATGCGTCTTGCTGCTGAGACAGAAACATGCGCCCATTGGAACTTGCAGAACAAATGATATTTCGCAGTATATAATCTAGATATAAGCGAATAAATAATAATTAAAAATAAATGCAAATACATGTAGCATTGCAGTATTTGGTATAAGTTACATCCACTGTATATCAAAAAATAATAAAAACAAATTTATTTTTAATACTAATGATTGTAGATACCAGCAATAACATGGCAAATTCTTTTTCTGATGTGACTGCATTGCAATAAACCATGAGTAAGTGACATTTGGTCTCAGCAGCAACTACCATTACACAAAAGACTACTCTTAAATGTGTGAGGAATGTTTGCGTATGGAGGAGGTCAGGCACCCCATATTACAATGCATAAAGGATTCTCATAACAGATATTTTTATTTGTCATATAATATAAATAAAATTGATTGATTATGTTTTAATTTCACGTGTTTAGTTACTTATTTTGGAGTTTACATTGTAACAAATTGGAGTATAATCTAGTAGTGGTTCAATGTGGAAACTATTTTGATTTTCAATATTCCGTATAAACGTGTCCCCATGAAGTGCGCACATAAATCTATTTATTCGCGCAGCAGACTGGATAGAGAAAATTGAATGTTTCATTGCTTTGTAAGCCTTCTCTTTTACCAATATTACGCCTGACCTCCCCTAGCTTTTAGTTTTGTGTTGGTCCCTTCTTCTGCACCCCCGGGGGGGTGGTGGAGGGCCCCGACGGTCTCTGCACTCGGCCGGTAGATCGCTTTGTATGTTTAATTATAGCCTCTCGTAGGTACCGCGCGACGCGCGAAGCTGCGCTCACCGTGCGACCCTCCGGACTAATTATGTATTTCATTGTGTAGGTAACATACGTATAAAAATATTTTTATTATTTGTGGCACATGTAAAAAATGCAACATATATTTTAATTATCGAGTACGTTCAATTTATTGAAATAATTAACTATCAGAAATATAGCAGACTGGAAGTTAATGTCCATAGCTGTATAGGGTCACGCCTCCTCAGCACCTCGCTGTGAGTAGCTCTGCCTGACATTGTCCACTAAACATTAGGTATGCGACAGGACGCGAGCTTACGGACTCCGCATTGTTAATTTTCTAAAGTAAATGGCGAGTTGAATTTTGCGAGTAGCTGCTGTATAAATTAATTTTAAGTGATGACGCTTTGAATTCAATGGAGTTCCAAAGTATATTAAAACGGGTTTTGCTATAATGTTTAGTTGATGGTTTGGGGACTCGGGCAAGATTATCGTTATCATTATTTGCTCGACTAACATTATATTTCTGAGTTACAGCCTTGTTTCAATATTTTAATTAGGCTAACTAGCGTTGTATAATTTAGCAATGAAACTCGTGCCACACTCGTTTCATTTCCAATAAAAAACGAGTTGTAATATTTCTTTGAAGGTCTAAAATTTTCATCCAAACAGCAGGTTTTCCGCATGAATGTCGATAGGTGGGCCGAGGAATACCGAAAGCAATTATTATTTCCACATAGACAAAATGTGTCCTTTAGACTGCTTTATTTTCTCAAGCCGTAGTGAGGTCGCGGAAACGTTTGCCGTGACACATTTAATTAATGAACTGGAGTCGCGGCTTGAATTACTACGGCGTTGAGCGGTTACCTTGTGTGTTAGATATCTTATTTATACACGAACGGCAAGTATGCATCGATTGGGCCCCCCAGTTGCTAACATAGATAACGTACCTACGATCAATTGGAAAGTTACGAATCTTAGTCTTGTGCGTAGCTAGTAAGCTTCACGAGGTGTGGGGTTGCGGGTTATAATTACGACTATGCTGTAACAATGGCAAACACTGTAATAATTTTTAACTTACAAAGTGCAACAAAGTTAAGCTTCCGATGTGAATTCGCATACCAGTCAAGACTAGGCGTAGAATATTAATATACATGAAGCTGCACAGAGATCCAATCTATCATGTTTGCCGTTCGCGTATGCCCAATCGGCATTGTGGTGATTGTTATGATGGGGCAGTCGATGCGGATGAGATCCGGCGGCTGGGCAAGCGGTTCCGCAAGCTGGACTTGGACAACTCGGGCGCGCTGTCCATCGACGAGTTCATGTCGCTCCCGGAACTGCAGCAGAACCCGTTAGTGCAACGTGTCATCGATATATTCGACGCTGATGGAAATGGCGAGGTAAGTTTTAGTATTACTTTTCAGTTAGGGCGTGGGATGCCAGCTAGTTTATAAGCTCATTAAATTTGGTTTATTGGAGTATTTGCCACCAGGAATATCATAGGAGGGAAACTCCACGTGCTCGTATGCGGCAGAAAATGTCGCATGAAACTATTTGTGGAGGAATGCGAAGTGTCTAAAAGTCAAACTTTTTACTGCTATGGTTATGCGTTGTTTAAAATAGTGTCACGAATGTGAGTTGGGCATAGGAGAGGAAAAAGCAGATTCTATGAAAAGGCCTTTCTTTTGAACTATAAGGTAACACCAATACAGATATAGCTCCTTGAAACCTTCATTGATCACACGCGGATATCATAACCGAAGCTCACACTAACAGAATACTCTCGCGCCACGGCACTCGCCAAATTTATTTGCGACTGTTCACACGCGGTACTTTTCACTCGCGACACTTCCTCTTCTTTTTGCAAACTTCCTCTACGTTGTTATCGTCTAGGCTTCCAAACTAGGACTGACCGTGCCGTGATTTCGATCGACTGATATTTCCGACCAAATTCAAATATTTTTTAATGCATAAACTCCTGTTATTGGAAGCTTTTTTAGATTCTAGCAAATACCAAATTATAAACTCATGAAATTAATTTGGTTTTTCAGGTGGATTTCAAGGAATTTATCCAGGGAGTGTCTCAGTTCAGCGTGAAAGGTGACAAGTTGTCGAAGTTGCGCTTCGCTTTCCGCATTTACGATATGGACAACGATGGTTTTATATCCAATGGGGAACTATTTCAGGTATAAAATCTCTAACATTGAGGTCAGTTCCTGTAACTAACGCTATCTTGGACTAAAATGTTAATAATAATCACCGTTATCTGGCTCATCACACGAAAATACCGCTGCTACAGTCGGTGCCAGTTAAAGAAATTGAGGCACCTACTTCCAAATTAGATTCCCTTATAAATTTTCGTACTTAATGCACTAGTCAATAATATTAAACTAACCACTGATCAACGCACTCCTTCAAAAAATACCTCTACTTTCAGGTCCTTAAGATGATGGTCGGCAACAACTTAAAAGACACGCAACTGCAGCAGATCGTCGACAAAACAATCTTATTTGCTGACAAAGACGAGGATGGAAAGATCTCGTTCGAGGAATTCTGCAATGTGGTGGGCAACACTGACATTCACAAGAAGATGGTTGTCGACGTGTAGAGCGGCGTCTCCTTCCGCCGGCCCTCTCGCTCTAGCTAGAACACTATTCAAATCGCGCGGCGGGTGCTCCCAGGGTGTCCACTCAGTCCACTGGTCATGTCGATATGTTATCTCACTTATTATCTTCGACTAACCCAATGTTTCAGCTTATTTTGTATCTCAACACGAAGTTCTGTCATACAGAAATTTATCACAGGTTTCTTCCATTTTAAAAAGTACCTTAACTATGATACAACTAGAAAGCGTTTATAACATCACACCTATTTATATTTTAATCTTCTGATGTTGTGTGAAATAACGTCGTTGAAGTATATTAACGCCCGCGTCATTTACCATTGTTTGCAAACGTGACCATTATATTTCAAAGCAATGGCTGCAATAACGACTTAGAGAGTATTATACTGGCAACCTTGTGGAATGATAATACACATCTAAGTTGCCGGCAATTATCTATCTTATTACAAATTACTAATGACTTTATTGGCGTGTGATCGGGCCGTAAAATCTTCATCGGTCATTCAATTATAAAATGTTAAATTCACACGATTAGTTAGAACATTAGATTAGAAATTTCAAGTCGGTTTTCTGAGCCGTTGATTTTGACGTATGTTAATGTAGTATATAATACTCGTATAAGTGAATGCGTGACTACAGTCCCAATTAGTGAATATAGCAGAAATCAATCAGAGTGAACACATGGAATGACATGTTCAGACTGGTCCGCCCTGGCAGCAACCGTCGCTCGCCCTCTTGTCATGATTCATCCATACCTACTTAACATTAAGACAAAATACATTTATTTACTTTTATTATTTTAGATATACCACGTTAGAACTTTTATCGTAGTCAAATGAATTGTATTTTTTTTATTATTTTGTTGTGGTAGTTTTAATCGGTATTGTTATTTAGTGTTTTATTTTATACACATTGTTTAGGTGTCGGTATCATCACAATGCGAGGTTGTCGGATGACGGTCGAGCCGCTGTCGTGGACTCGGGCTCCGGGGTCGGCTTGAGATCACGTCTAGATATTTGATCGAGGTGCCGGTGCAGGACATGCACTCTTTCAGCTTGGTTACAGATAATCATGGGCCGCAGTGGCCAAGTAACGCCCGAATACCGGCTTCATATTTATAAACATTAATAGTGCAAAGTTATCACCATAAGTATGACTTGTCAATCAATTTTCTTGTTATTATTTACTGCATTAGTATTGTAATTTTAGTGCCATAACGTAATTTATAGTTCCCGCTTCGTAATTACGTAATCTCAATGTGGGTGGAGCCGTCATATTGTATTTATTTTCGTAAAATAAGTTGTGTTTAGTTTAATTTTTTTGGTCAAGTCCGGCATCGCACTTCTACCGGAAGGTCGGTGCCAGGTTTATCACTGCCGGTAATCGTAACTTGAACGTTGCCGCAAACATTTTGCTACAATATAACAGCACGGCAACGGGTTGCTGACGCTGCACGAGTCGCGACAGGGCTCGTACCGACATCAAATATGTAATTTGTAATTATTACTATTCTAATGTCGTCCCGCGGCACTCCGCCTCCTGTGTCCTAGTGCTCCCGTTTAAATAAAGTCTATCCGCCCTTCGTCCTACAAATCAGAATTTTATATGTGTACAAAGTAACGGCGACAAATAATGTATTTGCTTGCACGTTTTTTAGAACGGTATTTGTTTGCCAATTAATTTCCCCTCCTCTCCCCAGGTCCTCACCGCTCTCAAGTGACTCCTCCCGGCCGCTTCCCAACGTTACCATTCATGTCCCCAGATAACACCCGTTTATGTTAACATGTTATAAAAGACATTAATATTAATCGCGAGCACCGTTTGCTGGAGTCATATCATGAAACGTTCTCGGACGAGGCGGTCCGAGCTCGCCCCCGATGTTCGCACCGTGTTTTTCCTATATAGACGGGTGTTGAAGCAACGCTAACATTGTATAAAATAAAGTAATTAATATATTATTCGTAAATAAGTTCTCGTTCTATATATGTTATGTTATTGATAATAATGTTTTCTAATGACTGTTTTCGCAACAGTAGGTGCGGTTAAACATTGGGTGCGTTTGGCTCGCGGACTAGTTGGGTTTGCTCCTTCGAAGATCTTGCGCGTGTTTTGTGGCGCTGAAGATGCCCCCAGTGTGTAACCGCCCCTACGGCTTGTTTTATTTGTACTGGTTTGTATTGTAACTTCACTTATTTGAGACGTCTGACGTGTATGCCTTAAATTGTGTGTTGTGTGTACGTCGCGCGGCGCCGCGAGCTGCGGCCGTGTACCGAGCGACCGCCGGTACACGACGATCAGTAGGTGCCATTTAAATACGAAACATTTTTTATCCGTTCTCTCCTCGGTAATATTAAAGTTAAATAATTATTGCTCTTACCTTTTTGAATCTTTTTATTGTAACGGATAAAATTTTAAGCTCACCGTTGATAGATCTGTTCCATTTCAAAAATAGGGTGTAGTTATTCTTCGCGGGTGAGGCGCACGATGCAGTGAGGTCGTGCACCTACTTTTTCTATAATCGAATATAAGATAATTATATTGAAACCGCTAGAATTGAATCTCGGAGAGTCTCCGAGCTCGACGCGCTAACATCCGCCGCCGGTTGTACGGCTGTCTGTATCTGTATCTATATCTTGTAAAATATATTCATGCACGTACCGTCTTCTGTAGTGGTTCAAAACAATGTATTTATAACAATATTAATGACGAGGACTTAGTCGGCGGCCGGCCAACAACACGAACTTTATAATGCTTATGTTACAGACCAGCGTTACTTGAGTGGAACAGTTAAAGTTAATTTGATAACTGGAAACGTATGTAATTTTTGTTGTTTACAAAACAATGCATGATATATTTTGAACAAAGTCGTATATGTAATAAATACACGGCTATGTCACCAGTACATCGACTGGTTCTATCAGCGCGTTCAGGGTAGATTTTGAAAATAACTTGTTTCACTCAATGGACGTTCGAGGTGTTCAGACATCACATGCGTACTTAATGTAAGTGTCGGAGTGATACGGTGCGTGTAGTTGTGTCGCGGTCGGCGGCACCTCACTACTTCGGTTGCGAGCGCACTTGAATCTTAAGTATCTAGTCACGGTTGTTGTGCAGTCAACTATATAAATATAGTGGTTGTGTCATCGACAGCTCTGCCCGCTATCGGTGACGACTGGGCACGTGGCGGCCTTCCTGGACGGGCCCTCGAGACATACTCGTAACTACATATACAGGTTTAACCTGCACCATACGGGCACGGTGTGGTTTTATTTTATTTCCTAACGCTGAATAATTTGCCAATGAATATATTTTAACACGGAAATGTTCTTCGAGTGTGAATACATTGTACATGTGTATCCCGGCTTAGTGATGTCTCTGACGGGGACGGTTCCTCAGCAGCGGCGTAACTGTACCGTTCCACAATATAAAATTCAACCGATGACATAGTATTTGTGTATTATCATTATCTTACAATCGATGTCATACGAATTATTAGATAGAACACTCATGTAATGATGTATAATAATAAATATTAGTCACGATTCTGCTCAGGGGGCACTTCCCTACTGGGGGATCATGGCATTTGCACCGAATTTGAGCACCATATTGTTACGCCACTACTGAGGAACGTCTTGGATAGGTTCAAAACTACTGGGGAGAATCCAACGAAAAACATAATTATGAGGGCTCCTGGATATACATGTGTATAATAAATATGACATGCTCATTTGCCGAATATTTTTTGGTAAATAAAACATTAATTTAGAGTATAATGCATAATAGAGGCGCGAACAGCGGTATTGTCCGTCGAGGAACGCTGGCACGTTCGGGGACCGGCGACTGCCGAAAAGTGTAAACTAACATTACAAGACGATGTGCCTCTTATCTCTTGCTGTAGGTAACTGTAGGAACGTTCACGATGTTAATTGTATAATACATATAATAATTATACTATTATAATGTTAACGCTAGATATATGCACAAAATGTAACGTGACGATGCATAGAATATTGTTACCTTCTAAGTGGATCGCCTTCTCGTAAGATAATACTGTGTATTGTGTATGCATTAATGGATAATAACTTTACTGTCTATATTTGCTAGCTCTTGCTTACTGTGTGTGTCGAGTGCAAGAAAATGAGGCTATATATATGATATATATACTTGGCCCGGGTGGATCGGATGCAGAACCAGCTAATGGAATATCATAATATTACATCTTTATTTCTGGCAAGATTCCTTGGAAGAATTTGAGATTAATTTAATTGATGTAATGCGATAACCAAAGACTCGAATAATTTTGTTTTAAAGACAATAAAGCAGATTGAATTATATCGCATTAAATAATAGAACAATCTATTCATTGTAAGTTACCAACAGTAAAGCTCAACCCTGGTGGATGTCATATAAAAATGGAGGTGGTTTAGTTGTATAGTAGAATACACGCTTCCATGAGTTGCACTGTCCAGTTAGTCTGTCTGTACACGGTCGGCCCGGGCGCTCCGTCGCCGCCCCGCGCCCCGCCAGAGGTCGCGCAGGACATGCGAGTGGTTGTCTTGTCTCAGTACAAGTTGTGTCGTCCGCTCATCTTCATCAGTAGGTAGCATGTCCTAATAAGTCTGTTCTCAACTGGAACTGAATTATAAGTTTTATTAAATTTTCAAATTTCAACCTGTGTTTATTTTTTAACATTAACGTCCTTTCCAGTTATTCTAACTAAACAATTTCAACAGCAAATTTTTGTTATGGATCTCAATGTGGTTGTTCGATTCAGTTCATCAGGTAAATGTTGATCAATATTGGAATTATACTATAATATTAAAGGATTTTTTCAATTTTTCTAGATTGATACCAGATTTTGAG
>DWJN01005828.1:0-11158 GCA_018248895.1 Carystus phorcus
TAACCATTTTTATGGTTGTCATAAAATTCTTTTAAAAATAATAATTTATATGGCAAAACAACGTTTGCTGGGGTCATAATAAATACATATATAGGATCAGCTACTGATTATAAGATCAATTTTACTGAAGTTGTTATTTATAGTAGTTTTTGACTTTCGTTAAGTGAGCTGTAAGTTCCTAAAACGAAATAATTTAATTTGACTTTGACTTTTACAGGTTTTCACATCAACCGACTTGCTTCAAATTTAACATAAGCTTTCCTAGTTTAAATGAAGAAATACATGTTGTCAATTTTTCAGTATTTGAAGGGGAAAAAGAAAAGACTGTACATATTTTCGGGTTTCAAAGACCTCAAAAAAATCAGAAGGTTGTTTTAATTTTTCTTTAATTCTATTCGGGTGTAATCTCTCAAACTTCATTTTAACAGATATCTTCAACCGATTGGGCTGAAATTTTGTACATACATTTAGTTTTGATTACAATACACGGTTAGCTGTGTGACGTCATTTTAAATCTACAACGGCGGTTACCTATAATCCATCTTTCTATTTAAAATTAATATAATCTTGGTACCAAATAAGAGGACTTGCTAAGAATACGAATGCAAGTTAAACCCTGTTGCGAGTAGCCGTCCAGTGATAACTGAAAAACAAATTAAAAATAAAATATCATAAAATATGAATTGTGTAAATGACGTTATGAGTTGATAGTAAATATTTTAAAGAAAAAGTTTATTTTATTGTTTTTAGAGACATTTAAATAAAGACTTGTTTTTAAAATAGTTTTTTACTTTTTTTATATAACCAACAAAGGAGTATCGGATATCAGCAACACCGAAGCATAGTTCATATGATTTTCTATATTTCAGGTTTGCAGTTATGAGTATTTTCTCGTAGCTTTTGCAAGAATAAATGTAGGCCTACCTACTAAAAATGTCCTAATTGCAAGTGAGGTAGGTACTTCATCTTAAGTTATTACTAGCTCAAAAACATCAGTCGTAAAAAGTAAAAAAATAATACTTTCCGAGATTATAAATGTTACCAAATTTAACATAGTATTAACATATGTACATAGTTTTACATAGTTTCAACATATGAGACCACACCGGGACGTATTTCTATGCGGAATCGACCTAGATTAAATATGACACTGATACAGATTATTATAGGCTTCAATAGCATATTTATTTCCTTTTTGGTCACTTTTTATACCAGATAAATTACGATTCTTGTGGGATTGCTGCTAACGGATAAGTATTTATTGGCACGGATATGGAAAATATCGAGTGTGTCTATCATAGAATTGGGTATAAGAATATGAATAAATCATATTCAGTTTCTATTATGGCCGTGAGTTGTACCCATATCTATATTACTATTGTTTTAAATTCGATGTAAAGTGAAAAACCTCGAGCAAGAAGTCGACGCTCAAATACTGCTGTCAAGGTCGGTGAATTAGGGGTGTAATTAGAGTTCGTTACCAAAGTCGCGGCCCTTGAGGGGCAAAGCGGCGCGGGGGGGCGGAGGCGAGGACGGCCAAGAAAACTAATAATCCTTTCGTAATCAGAGCCGTCCTACTGGGAAGAAGTGTTTGTGCCCATTAATCTTTATCCATCACAGAGGGAAGGAGAGCGAAGTGCGCTAACAATAAATGGCATCGATTTCACTCAAATGTAAAACAAACAGCGCTATTATTCGTTCATTTACTGGTTCGTGGTCTTCGTATTTATGGAATGGTCCCTCAGCCCGCGGCCACTATTACCGCTGGCTACAAGTATTTACATTAAAATCGCAATCATCTCTACGAAGTGGTCTTAAAACTATAAGGAAGACACTACATTTACATGTACGGTTAACTTCCTTCTAATGTAAACAAACATTAAAGCTGGACTTCAAATTTAAGTGATATGATGTTATTAGGGTAATGAAATCACTAAAACTATTATGATGAAAATTATATTAATTTTTAAATTGACTTATTTATAACTAAATTATTATATTTTATTAGTTAACATAGTTTTTAAAAGTTAGGATATTTTTATTTAACTGACTTGCCTTCGACATAACTCGACTTAGAATTATCATAAAACCATTATTATAGCATTTTCTTGTAGTAGCGTAGATAATGTCAGTGCACTCTGTTCACGTGACACTACCCGACTACAGTAATGTGACACGATTTTATTTTTAACAATAAATTTTACTATGAAATCCAATGTTACGTTGCATCATGTTCCCTCATGTTCAAACTACAAATTCAAAATCATACACCAATTCGGACTCAACTTGTTAATTAAAGAAAGTTGTATTTCGTAACATGAAGGAAGTTATTACGTTTTGGCTAACTGTTAATTGTATCGTGTGAATTTCTGTCTACTGATATAGCTCTCATAACAAAACGTATTATATAAGTACAGTTTTTTACGACTGTACCGGAGTGTTACGTCTAGTATCTGGTCTCCATGTCAAGACATGAAACTGTCTTATCCAACCCGTACTTGTACAAACCTATTTTTTTACAGATCATGAGAACATGCTACATTAAGGAATTTATATTAAGGAAGTAGATTTTTTTTTATTTTGTACCTGACTGACCTGACATAGCGAGTGCTCCGGATGGCACGTTGAGCTGTCGGTCCCGGTTGATATCGTAGATCGGGGTCAGACATAAAAACTTCCAACACTTAGGTTGGCCACTAACCCCTCCACCAAGCCGCACTCGAGCAGCGTGGTAGTATACCCTAGACCTCCTTAGGGATGAGGAGAAATTAACAATAGTAAGCTTTTAATATGTTGAAGGCAATTGAGAGGCTGTTCGTAAAAAAGAAAATCTGTCATATAAACCCATATTTAAAAACAGAATTGAAAAAAGTAACTAATGTTATAAAAAGTGATTTCATATTGTTAGCAGAAATTGCCACGGGCACGGCATCGCGGCGTTTGGACGGAGGGGCGAGAAGACGAGTCAAATTTGCGACAGACGTATAATTGACCTCACTTGACACGGGGGGTGAAGAGCAGCGAAATCAAGGATAATCGTCAGTACATTAGCCGCAGCTGTCCGCGGGAGGGCCCCTCGAGGGTCTTCAAGGGTTAAGCACAGGTGGAGACTCATCGACAATCCATTGGCTTGTTTTAACGGATATTATTATTTTGATCGACAACACCTACATATTATAAATAAATATTATTGGTATTTTTTTAAAACAATGTATGTTGGTAATAAATGTGTATTTCCTGAAAAAATAATAGTCTTTTTTATTTTTCCTTAAAAACAATGAGGAACTGAGATACATATACTTGTAGTATTTTATTTAATTAAATAAGGAAAGTAAGTTGTAGCAATCAAATCCGTTGATGTGTTGGGAGAATTCACAACAAAATTCCACGCTGTATTCCAAGGGGACCGCCGTGATAATCAGGGGAAAATACCGTATATCTACTTAATTCCAGAGTATAATAAGGCATTAAGTCCGCCCATTGTACTCCTTAGCGTGAAGGTTGTTGCAATAAAGGATAATAAATTAAATAACTTTGCCAGGTGACAGTGTAATCCATTCTGGGTGGACAAACAGACAATTGTAATCATACATCTGTAAATTAAATTGAAAAAAGAAATTACTTCTAGCTTTGACTAACTGCGATACCATGAAACATTATTTGTTTCGAGTAAAAGTTGTTATTTTGAAAACAAATTAATACAATGTACCTAATTCTATTTCAACTACTATAACCTAATAAGATTTATTATAAAAAAGAGAAAAAAACCTATTTATATCTATACTTCTATGCTAATAATATAAAGCTGAAGAGTTTGATTGTTTGAACGCACTAATCTCAAGAACCAGTTCAAACTGAAAAAATCTTTTTGTGTTGCATAGTACCTACAGTTACCGAGGAAGGCTACATAACGTAACACTACGACCAATATGAGTTGAGCATTGATGAGAAATGTTACAAAAACGGTACAAATATTCCAAGGTGATACGAAGTTAGCCGAGTCTACTAGTTATAAATATAGTCGCACTTTTTAATATCTCAGAAAAAAAAGAAGAAAATCCATCTGTATACATGTTGGTGGTACGTGATCCTCTTGCCTGGTCGGCAGTGATATTGACATCGAAGCAGACTCCAATCGTGGGTCAGTGTACATCAGAGTGTTTAGTAATTGTTGTGAGACGTGGAGGTAACTTACCGACGTCGATGTACTTCAACACAAACTGCACGTCCGGTCCCAAGGCCGCCGCCACCTCCAGGAGCAACTCCGAGTCCCGCAACACATGTACTGCAAACAGTGAAACAATTATCATATTCAAATTCATTTATTCATATAGGTATTATTTCAATACACTTATGCACGTCATTTTTTTAATCTACCACTGTTTCGGAGAGGTGCTTTTACATCGAGAAGAAACGGCGAAACAAACTATTACATTATGTGCGTCAGATTTTGATTCTGTGGAAATTGATTAGGATAAACATATTTGTTAAATTGACATAGAAAAATGAAATTAAAAAGTTTTCATATTTAAATTTAAAACAACATTTTTCAACTACATTTCCAAAATGCTGAACGGTGAATATTGTTTCGCAACAGTGTTAAGTCACAGCGAGCCGTGTGTCGGCCACCGTGCCACTACACAACAGAGTCCGCTCAGCGAGAAAACTATTAACAACTTTTGTCTGTTTTGTCACATTAAAGCTGAGAGAAAGCTTTTAGCTTCCAATGTTCAAATCAAGCTCGAAGCTCATTATAACACAATGGCTTCATGAGAAACTAACTATTGTATTATCTGCCAGAAGCTGACAAATGAAATTTAACGACATAATAGAACGGTTTACGTAATAGCATCGCGAACACGGAGTTTTGTGACCGAGTTTGTCACTGAGCCAGTTAGTAGTAGAACGAATCAATTAATTAATTAGCCTAAATGTTAAATACTTTGACACGACCAGAAGGCACGGATAAAAATACGGGCATGCGAAAATTATGAAAATCCGATTCGTATAAAAGTCTGCAAATAAGCAAGTCTGCTTTGGTAATAAATTATAATAACAGCTATTATCACCTGTCAATTTTTACTTTTTATAAGTAAACGACACGATCCCACGGGGTGTTCCGATAAGGGAACACATCGCGAACTTACGTGGGAGTTGTTTATATTGAGCTTCAGTGATTGAAGTGTAACAATCCGCACTTATCAATAGGATCGTCTTCACCGCCGCTTGTTGGAGGACACTCAAATTAGAAAAGGGACAAGTGTGAGTAGTGATCGCTGTTAGGTATGGCCGCTAGTGCAACATAAACATATTTATTGTGTATTATATAAATCTAATTATAGTGGGACCTGTTGTCGTCCAGTCGCAACCTGCGCTCACAGATAATTCATTGTTAACAAACTAATAGGATGCATGCCACGTCTATTGTCCTGTCCGTTAACGGCAGGCCGTACTCCCGCCAGAGAACTGGGGCAGAGAAGTGTCCAATCTAGTTCAATATTGCTAACCAACTTGTAATACCTAAATTATACTACCGCATACGGAGTTTGCAGCTGTATAATTAACAAGCAAAAACGTAGTATAACCGAACGTCATATAATTGTGAAGTAAATGCCTGCGCCGAGTGAAGACGCAATAGCTGTCATATTACTGGACGCAACAGGGCCAACCATCTTTAAAGAGTTTACGGCGCTATAAAACGATCTTCTCGTTTCCCATTATAGCGATGGGTATAATTAGAACGAATAAAAGTAAATGAAACTCAATGAGAAAGTAAAAGTGTATTACACGCAACCGGTGGCTCTCAACCGTATAGACTTAATTAGAGATACAATTATGAATCATTAAAACAAAGCTTATTTGTTTCGTAGCTTTTTAAGGTGTCCTTGCGGTCTTGTCTTTAACTCCAATCAAAATTGATTTTGCAGTTTTGATTATGTACTCATATGAATTTATAAAATGTTTACGCTTATACGTCTTTATTGTTCACAGTAAACATTACTGTTGCTGCGATCATGATCACAAAACACGGGTATGATACGCGACCAAAATGCTTCTTACTTCTTGTTCATTTTATGACTTCTGAAAAACATATTACTTATGCACATAATTTCTGAAATATATAGAAAAACTTGTAAGTCCCGTGCGAGCTATGTCGTCCAATTCCACTTCGCCGGACCTGCCATATTCGAGGAGGTCGCCATCGAATCATTACCGTCGCGTGCGCGCTTCATCTTTATCATTCTTGGCGAATGAGTTCATTGTTCCAAATTATAGTAGCAACAGCGCAATTTGCAATTGCATGTTCCTCTGATGAGCGACCACATCAGCTTTGTTCGGTCCCCGTGCGGTTACGGTCATGTAATTATATGTACAGGTAGATCGGATTAGAACCGAGATGCCGCAGATTTAATACCGGCACGACGGTTAATAGCTGTCTGCCCCGAATGCAATAATGGGAATAGTTCTCACCTGGACGTGTTATGAGAACCGCTCTCGTTAAACAATTTTATTACGTACCTTTATGATATGGAACTAATAGACGAAAGAGCATTCCGTATCACCAGGCGGACATCACCGCAACCTTTAAATGTACAATGATCGTCCGACAAGCAATAGTTAATTTACTGCACACTTCTAGTGTTATATATGACTAAAACTTGGAGCCGAAAAACAGTCAAAGAAAAGGATACTTCCGATAACATTTATTATATAAATTTTAGTTAATTATCTTGAGTACCAGTCACAGTTAAAGAGCATGTAGTTATAATATATCTGATCTTAAAGTCATAAAATTTGTTAAGTTCGATAAACTGTATCAAATTCAGAAATCGTTTAATCGCTGGATATATTCGTAAATCTTATTGGTGCTGCTCCGGAGGTTAACAATAAATACCCCTCAATCTGCAGTCAATAAGTTGTCACCTCAATATGTAAGTCTCCACTTGTTATGAAGGCTGCTCACCGTTGCGGTCCGTCGTCGGCCGCCAATTGACACTATAAGCGGTTTAATTGACATCCTACTTTGATAATGCGACAATTTCCAGTACATATATTAATAACTACATCTAGAATTCATTTTACCAAGTTTATATTGCACTCTTTTTTGTCTGACGATAATTTTGTTTTCTTTATTCAATTTCAAAATACTTTTGATAAATTCCGAAATTAATAAACATTCATATTAAAGTAAAACAATTATTTTTGCTGGAATATCGTCTTAATTATTCATCTTATTATAGATATTAGGGAAATAAATAAAATACGTAAAGTGATGAAACAATATGAACAATAACCGACGTGGTCATTATAACGGATGTTTACGGTTCTTGTGAACTCAACCACACCGCACAGAATGTATGATTGTCCTGCGACTGGGAATATACAAAGTTTATCTCTCGATTTGTCTTCGGCAAAAACTGTGAACGGCGCAGCGATTGCGGTTCATCTGTACCCACGCCATCGGTGCCTGATCGAGCCCTCCGTAAAATACGACAAGATACGTCTGAGACATTTTCAGAGCATAATAAGTGGCCAAGATTACGTGATACGTAATTATTTTATTACAGTACATCCATTACAATAATAGCAAGCTAGTGTGCTTTTTATTCTAACATTGTCACGTATTATGACGTGATATTATATTTAATTTTATTTATAATAATAACATATAGAAACAACTGAAACCACATTATTCCACTTTGTATTCGACTTTATTCGTTGAAAATGAAAATGAAAACCAAAAACGATCCACGATCATTCGCTGTACTGATGCTGCAATTTGTAAATGCCTTTTGGTTTGGTTAATATTTTTTGCTTACGATTTTCTAACGTCGGGGAACTTTTCAGATTAATTATTCTAATTCGTCATGTCGGACACATTCTCCGCAAATTTAATTAACACCTAATCTTAAATCTACATTGGGCCGACGCCGGGGGATTTATCTTTTAAGAACATAAATTCAATTTCATTAAAAATACTGTATACTTATTCGTCATAATGTCTACGTTAAATTTAATTTGTAAGTACTCTTTACTGTCGAAGGTGCCTCGATATTCGGAACAAGTACACACGAAATTTCTAGTATTTAACTAATTTCAAATATAAGAATTGTTTTTTAGAGTAAGTAATAAGCATATAAATCATTTAGTTTTGGAAGTCTACGGTTTAACAACCAATTTCATATGAATCACCCGGAAAGAAAATTCTATGATGAATAAAATCGAAGCGTTAACAAAATGTATACCCGTTACCTGGATTTCAAGTGCAACTTGACCTATTGGGCAAGAGTGATCGATTCAACCGTCACGTTCTCCCTTCTGCCCCTCTGTTTATTAGTGAAACGATGATATGTGAGTGTGAGAGTATGTGTAAGGTACCTCCATAGTGATCGATTCAACTGTCACGCAGGTACAGCCATCTGTCCTGTTTATTTGTCAAATGATTATACCTATGTGAGTGTGAAGTAATGTGATGGGTACCTCCATGGAGCGGGTGCACGAGGAGCAGCGCGCAGGGCTCGTCGCCGGGCTCGCGGCAGCAGTCCAGCACGTCGCGGCCGGTGGTGTGCGGGGTGACCGGCACCGCCGTGCCCGCCCAGCCCGCGCCGCTCTCGCACCAAACGCGCACTATCATCTGCCGAACCAAACGACTTACTGTCACCAACACCTGCCACTAGAAGGTATTAACTGCCAAATTTTTAAAATTTTATTAAATCGCGAAGTTTGCATTCCGCAGCAAAACGTTTATTAATTTTGAAGTTTGTTTGCAACATAAGATTGAGCTTCCGTATTGGATGGACCAACTGAAACTCCTTATTTTCATATTCATTATCATGAGTGCATTTCATTCTTTTTGGCCAACTAAGCTAAGGTGTTGTTTTCGATGCTACTGATGTCTATTTTTTACGGCTTGGCGGTGACCACTCGCCATCTGGTGGCTAATTTGCTCCTGTGTATAACAAACTGATTCTATTTCAATAGATTCTTTAGCGTGGAACAAATTTTTGAATACACCAACTCAGATCACATCTAGATAAAATCGGTTAGATTTGGATTCTGTTTTGTTAAAGGTCATAAGGAACGGCGAAAGTAACTCCGCAGTTCAATGCCGCGTCATCATTAAGACTAACGAGATGTATGAAATCATCTTCATCTTCAAAAGTTTGTATAATACATTCTAAAACATCCAGATAAATAGCAACCGACAACCGTTTCAGTTCAATGTTATTAGTGCATCGCTCCTGCTGCGTACACCTGAAAACCGATGATGTTTTGGCATGATGTAATCAAAGGTTACTAAACCAAATAATGCAAATAGTCTGATAAAAATGACAACACCAAAATATGAAATGGGTTCGCGAACCCAACATTTCGCGACATTAGCATAATTTATTTACGTAAAAACATTTCTTTCTAATAATTCCCTTGTGAGGTTAAGTAAATTATAAGGCTGTTATCAACGAAGGAAATACTAATAGAATAAATGCATTGATAATAGATGATATAAAGTGATAAATTTTCAGATGAAATACAAAAACATGCTGATACAGATACTTAAGTTGAAATGCCTGAGAAACGATTAATACCTATTTAATTTATAAATTAAAAATAATGCCTGATATTTTCTACGTTTTATTCTCCAAGAATAAAACTGTTCGGAAGATTGTACAGAACACTGTTTTTCAGATTATTCCGTTTTATGGATTGAAATTATTTTAAAGTCAAAAGATGCTTAATGGAAGTGGAGATGAAGAAATTATTCGACGATGGCAGATCCGTGTGGGCGGAGGCAAACAGGCAGACGGGCAGCAGTTAAACTGAACGTTATTACTGATGGCGCGAGAAGTTTGCAACTGCAGTTTCTCGCTACCTACATCCGGCTCTCTCCCGGCTGACGATGTAAACTTTCTTACAAAATTGATTAATTTTCCATCTATTTTTGTACACCTTACTAACAAAGTTTCTATTCAAAAGATCTTTTCTTCCGGTGTTGATTTTGAATCGTGAGCAGCATTGTAGTAATATCAAGTACCACTATAACGGCAACGGTGGCTGCACGTCGAACCGTAAACCGTATGATCAATGTCTCTTCATTTAATAAATTTGAAACTCATTTCAAATTTTCAAATTCATAATCATTGAATCATGTGGGATTTTCGTCAAAACAAGTTAAGTACTTATTCTTTATTCCTACCACCACTTCGAAAAAATGGTCCTTAAATTCGAGGAGAGCAAACGACGGTAGTTACAATTACAATGAAGGTATATTTCTAATCTACGCGAAACTATTAGTATTGTATTGTGCGAATGCTGTACAAAATACAATGAGTTTATATAATAACATTTTGGAAAGTGCGCAAATCGGTACGCACTACTTGCGTGTAGCACACTACCCATTTCCCTGTAACGCAACCAATGATGTATAGGGTTATGTAATGTCATCTCATGGAATATATATCCAAAACAGAAAAAATGTCTATTATTTACATGAATATTAAAAAAAACTTGTCAATCAACTAAAGAATAGTGAAAGATGTTGTTCTGTAAACAGAGTTGTTAAAATTTCATCAACGTTAAGAAAACTATCAAAGTTCAATATCACGGATGCAAACACCTAACAAGCATTTGTTTATTTGTTAATTGATCTCGTTGGTATGCGGTACTCAATAGATAATGAAGCCTCGGATGGCCGCTACATTAAAATGACTTGTAACAAGTTGTCATCGGCGGTTCTAACGAGGGAGCTCGGAGGCCGCTCGGACAAGTTTTACATAAGTAATTGCCACGGAGAGACACCAGTCTGAAGCTTTTAATAATTCCGTTTACTGTATTAATTTAATCAGTGGATCCGTCTAGCTTTACGTAGCTCTGGATTTGTGCTGGAAGGCCCGCTAGAACATTGACAATTACGTTTTTAAAACGTACTTCGTAGTCCAATGCGCAACCAACTACAATTCTTTGGGTATACCGTAGTTAAATATCTATTAACGGATTAATGGCCCACTACTGAGCACGGATCTCTCCTCATCTTTGAAGAGGTCTAGAGCATACTCCATCACTCTGCTCCAATGCGGATTGAAGGAGGGGTTAGTGGCCAACCCAAGTGTCGGAAGTTTTCAAACCGCCCGAAGGCCTCCGACATGGCTTAACGACTGCT
>DWJN01005829.1:0-11156 GCA_018248895.1 Carystus phorcus
ACAACTTTTGGAGTACCAGTAAAAGAGGCTTTCCTCCAGCTTTTAACAGTTCGGTTGTGATTCCATCATCGCCCGGTTATCGCGTTTTAACTATTTTATAGAAACCAAAATAACACATGTTCCGCCGGTTTACAAGGCCAATATCACCTGACCAAGCTTATTCATAATTTTCATCTGTATATGTCATCAACGACATGAATAAAAAAAATGTATTTGGTGGTGTATTGAAGTCAACTAATTACGAAAAGCATATTTCATTATAAACTACTGAGGAAAGTCGTATTATTTTAAATAGCTGACAAAAGAAACAGCTTTTCCAGTGATAATGAAAGGTCACCTTTGCCCGTAAGCATCAGTAAAACCCACTCAGGAAGAAGAGAAATAATACCAGTATAACAAACGCGGCTACAAAAATAAAATGCTAATAACTCTTAAAATAAAGCGGTCTATGTACAAAAACAGTGCGAATCCACAGCCCCGAGGTGGTTATTGATTGCGCCAATGTAGGTCACAGGCTGCGGGTCAAAGGTCACGGGTAGGTCACCTCTCCTCGGGTTATCAATGCCATATTATACGCCTGCCTCAACTTACACCGTCTTATGCTCTGCGCACATTCTGCCTTGGCATAGTTTGTCATATCTATTTTCATACTGATGGTACAGTAGTGACAAAGGTTTCCGGATTCGATACTCAGATGTATACATTTCTGACAGAAGATTATTCTGTGGTTATAGGTGTTTATGATGTCACATTACTGTTGTCTATGCCACTCGTCATCGAGAGAGTCCAAACGCTTATTTATAATAGTGTCGCTTATTTATAATAACATAACACACACATGTAACGTGAAAAAATCATTTTTTAACAAATAGATTTGTGATTCTAAACCTATCTCGAATCTTGAACACACATTTTTTTAATTAAAATCGTTCCAACAGCTTAGGGAGAGCTCAGAACACTACATTATAATTTACTTCTCTTTGTTCAGAGCCTCTCCAGTTTCTATTTTTACTTGCATTTAAATTAAGTTATTGAGCCGTCAATCGAAGGCATAAAATATTTTGTTACCTTTAACTCTGGTTTGTTACTCACCCTCTGGCTAGACTTCCTATGTTTGAAGTTGATGTCATCATTTAAATACATTATAGTCCTACAGCTTATACAAATTAATGACCATTAATAAGACAGCAAATAAAATATCAAATCGGGTCTTTTCGCTCGACATAGACTACTTGAAACAACACTGTGGTGAACGTTCGTCGTCCTCATAACTATGTATAAATAGCAATTACCCCATAAATGCCGTAATAGTAAGGTACATTGTAGCCTTTCAGAAGCTCTTCAATGATTATTAGTTCTAAGCGTGTAATAATGCAAATCTGTAGAACAAGAGATCCCGCAAATTGCACCTTCTTCAGTCGACCTCAACACGCAACCGCACATTAGTTAACAAACGGGGTTCTTTGAAAGCGAACCGGGTTCGAATAATACGACCAATCGTTGAAGACATTTGCATACAAATGATGAATAAGGACCGGCGAATAAATATACACTGGTCGGGTTCTAGCTGAAACAACTTGTGCGCTTTCTCACGGTCGCTTCGTATGCACAAAGCCAATTTTCCGACGGAGCAAAAATAACACAAATTCATTAGCGATACGTTGTGTTGTCGGCAAGGATCTGTTTGTGTTAAACATAAATAATGGTGGTGAAAAGCAATCTCCAGATGGAGTGACTCCTAAGCTAAGCTACACAGCTACATTAGTGTTTATACAAAGACTCGGAAGAAAACATGGGATTTAAGGTCGGTATGTACGAAGTACAATAAAAATCAACTTATAATTGAATCATAACAACTTGGATAATTAAAAGAATTGGGTATTTTTGTATACGTAGTCCCAGACGACTCGTGTTGATCAGAACGTAGATGATTAACCAATGCTTGAAAACATATGGATGCTGAGTAACTTCTATAGTTGAGGTTCTACAGTTGAGGTTCTTTTAATATCAAGAATGTCCGAAAAACTTATGACAGGTTTCAAAACAGGTCGTGGAGTGATTTCCTAATGTTAAACACTATTATACTTTAACTGGTCATTTATAATGTAATAAAAACACTGCACTAGAATTTTCGTGTCCTTGTCAGCTTAGAAATGAATAAGACATCAATAAACTCATGACATGACCAAACGCCAATCTGTCTAGATACTGAATGAATATAATCAGGTAACTAACAAAAATCTACGTGCTTGAAAAATAATAATAGTAATATTCACACTTTTTGTTATCATAATGTAACGAAGCTAAGCTAGCGCGACTAATATTATAATAGCGAAACTTTCTATGAATTGAAATCTATTTGTTCCTTTGTAGCGCTATTTTCCGATTTGATACGAAAAATAGTTTATGAATAGTTTGTTACATGAGGAAGTTGAATATTAACTATTTAGGTTTTACGATACAACATTACATACAGATATTGTGAATTATTTTTATGTAAAGTTGGCTCTTAAAATAACTTTTTGATAATCAAATTACGACACCTAAAGGAGTTCTACTACGATTATATTTTATTAGTAGACCTGGCGAAATTCGTATCACCTTGGAACATTTGTGCGTTTTTTAACATTTCTCATTAATCCTCAGCTCATATTGGGCATTGCGTTATGTTGTATAGCCTTCCTCGGTAATTGTCCTATTATATTGTATGCATCACAAAAAGATTTTTTCAATTCGAACCAGTTCTAAATTAACGCGTTCAAACTATCAAACTCTTCAGCTTTATATTATGAGTATAAATTTCCATCACCGCTCAGCACAATGCAAAACCAGGTTCCACCAACACCACCGGGACACCTGGCGTTCTACCACAGTACGGTTTTCACGGCATTTTCTACCCCATACATGTAATCTATGAAACGAACTTCTGCATCAGTATTCCTTAGGGGCTTAGGAGTTAGTTCTTTTTTCCTCTCTTATTTTTCTTAGCTATAGGTCGATGATGTCTTTGTCTTTTACCATCTGGTTTTCTGCTCAATTATTAGCTATTTACATAAAAATATGGAATATATGATCGGATTAAGCTGAAAATATTGTATGTAAAAGTAATTTTTATTACTTTTTCCAACGAGCAGCCTTGATTTCTCTAATTACATACGTTTATCTTTTGGTTGTAAATTTAACGTTCACTGTAAATTACTTAATTGGGATGGAGTTAATTAGAAACTGAAATACGATACGCGACGAAGTAAACAACACGTGAATTTCTTAATTCGTGGTAATTTTCTAATTATAATCAAATCTCTTTGAAGTTGTGGAGTCAAGTGCTTGACAACTTTAATACTGTTGTTAGTGATATGTGCTGAGAAAATAACCCCTCCACCAATATGGAGCACCTTGCTGATATGTTCTAGGTCTCCTCAGTGATGAGGAGAACCCTGTGTCCTATAGTGGGCCATTAACTTGTTGAAGCCAACGAACTACACCTGCTTGAAATAATAGATTAAAATTTAAATAGGATACTTTTGATACAAGTGAACCATGTAATGTTCTTTTGAAGCAATTAATTTATATCTCCAAACTTTTCTTAAACGCCTTATTTAACAGCTCCATAGATGCATGGTGTTGAGGTTATTGCAATAAAAGGTAAAGAAATATTTATTATACGTAAGGAATAAACGGCAACGTTTGTAAAAGTTCCGAAATATGTCATATTACCTTACACTAACAGACATTGGCTGAAATGTAAATGTTCCAGGAAATTAAAACAGTTCTATAAGAGACGTTTGTTGGGGAGGAAATCGAAAAATCAGAATTATTAAGAAGTACTAAAAGTTCTCAAACTGAAGAGCTTCTATCCATTTATAGCCCCGTATCAGCTTTCCCTATTTTATTATAACTTTCTCGAAAAAGAAATTGGAAGAAATAATATATATGTACCTTTATAAAAAGACATTCGCAAAATATTTTATAATTTTTATATCTTTTCTTTAAACAAAAAATATCTTATTGTCTATCGATCGAAATACCTTTATCGTACATTAAAACCATGGAATAGGTAGGTAACAAAGCAATACACCTTAAACAAGGGTAATTATTAAATTAATTACCTTTCCATTTGTGTCTAATTCCCGTTCTCTATGAAATATTAAGTTAAATGCACCCGAGCCTTCATTAAGTAATTAAATGTAATTGTAGCTCGCTGCAATAGGCTGAGCTGCGGACAGCATTGTAACGTGGACTATTTTGATCGATATGGTAGCGTTATTCAAAGGTAAAACATGGTAAAATAGGTGAATATTAGTATAACTAAAACCATTACTGTGGCTTTGTCGGCCAAAAAAAGCCGGAGGAAAAATTACCCAGACTTCCCATTTATTGACGTTTACAGGAATTACTGTAATATAACCTGTTAATATAATCTTTTATTGTAAAATATGTAGTACTGGTTGATGATTAGATGTAAACTGAAGTAGAAACGGATACTCTATTGTATCCATTTTCAATATAACTTTCAACAGTTTTAATTCATGAAGCAACACGCATTGTTCATCTAATTATATTTCAACAAAAGACTGCATCGAGGATCTGTTCCTGTTTCGTTGTGACTCACAGCGTCTGTACTCGGTGGCCGCGTGTTGTGTCTGTCAGTCTGCTATCGATCCGGCGCCCTCGTTTCAAGCCCGCCGCGAGAGATGGAATGCTATGTACATATACAGGTTACGAGGATTCAGTCTGGAGAATACGCTTCCACAAAAAATGGGTAATAATAGATCGCGATATTGTAAACTTGGAACAGGTAACAAATAGTCACCTAATAAACGGTTATAGAAACGCTTACAAGCTCATACAGGCAGATCAGATATCTTATAATATAAAAAATATTGTCTATCAGATGAAATTGTCAATCCAAAGTTTCTCGAATCCACCTGAACAGATATAAAATTTATCAAAATCAGTCAAACCGTTTAGGAGGAAAATAAAATAACCGAAAAAAGAATTATTGAGAAAGGACTAAAGAACATAAATCGCTGACAATATAAAAGATTTATACAATTTCAATAAGTAAATGTGTCGTTGTTCCGTACGGTGGTCTCGACTACAGAATAAAAACGATATTGAATGTTATTGCTGAAATAATTTTCAGAACGGCCCCTTGTCTCGTACAGACATGCTTGAACGTTTGCCACAATTACTAAGGCTTCACTACGATTTTCTGGAATCTACATATTACGTGTGCCCCACTCCGTTTGAGATGTAATATCTTTTTAGATTAACAGAAGGTAATCAGAAGGACGAATGTTTCTTCTGTACAATGGTGATAAAGCACAACTAATCAACACACAACTACATGACCTATTTTATTTTTTTATGTGTTCAAACGTCACTTATAGATCAGCAACACCAAATGCATCACTGGTGGGTTTTCGGTCAAGAAAAATAAGGAAGAAAGAATAAAAGTAATCGCTCTCAAGCCTATAAGCCTACAAGCCTCGTTATATTAACGAGTCGTTAAGCAGATGATTCAAATATGATGGTGATAGCTAGACTAGCAGGCTTCACCCATTTACACTAACTACATATATTTAGGTAGGTTATCATGCTTATTATTCTATGAAATTCAATTAAAATAATTATTAACATAAAACGTACTAACGGTTTTCCATGGTCTCACCTAACACCACCTAGATTCCTAGTATTCGTATACAATTCGGTTTTTACGACATTTCCTACCGCGACCGTGTAAACTTTGGAAACATTTCTTATCCTCGGTGTTAAAGCACCTTTCTGCCCGCTGGTAAAATCAAATATGTTACGTTATGTGTATTCAAGCAAATTGCAAAAAATACCTCCATAAGTTTTAAGTTGAATTTCCTGTATCATCATTCTTACTGTGCTATTTAATGGAACTTCAGATACAACCTACTTCAAATACAACCGTTCTTGGCTGGCAATGCTTTGTTGCTAAGTCCAAGGAGGATAATGAGTTACTATCTGGTGACCTGACTGTTATTTGCTATTTGCGTGCTTAGAATGTAAAAGGAATACCTAAAATAATTCTACTATTTGTAAGAAACGAACATAGACTTCAGTCGCACTCTCGAGTCAAGGATTACAAAACAAAAGGAAAATTCAGTCAGAATTAAGAAAAACGAGAAATATACCATCATATTTTCCGTGAATATAATACAAAGTATTAAAGAATGAAATGATTTTAGATCCAAAGAGCTTACAGAGATCGGTGAAAGTTCCGCAATAGACGATAGAAGTGCCATAAATGAACCCGGAATGTCAATATTCATTGTTTTATGGCTTAGTTATTTGTTCCGATCGGCGATAAATATTGTTACAAGCACCGCTTCTTCCGCTACGACGGTACTAAAGATTCCGTTTTCCTTAAATTTTAGTGCCACGACCTTATTCATGGGTTTTGATGACGTCGTTGTAGTAACAAAGACTTTGTGGATCGTAATACTATTTAAAGAACGAACTATTTGTTTGCAACGATCATTATAGGATAACATTACTATTTTTATTTCCTTAAGCGATAAATTGTTACTTGCTATAATTGTTCCGGTGCTGAGCAGTTTTCCATTGACAATGCGTTCCTTTATCACAAAAAGGTTTTTAATTATTACAAATTAACGCTTATTCGAAGTTGGTATGGTATTTAAAAGCCAGAAATGCATTTTTTTGTAATAGTCTATTCACACTAGCTTGGGTCTCCACCAAGTGGTATTCACAATCTGCAGATTTGTAGATTTAATTAAATGAACGGAGCCTTTTAAATTCCTATAATTTTTAGGATACTAAATCTATATACTAATCTATATCGAAAGTATGCTAGCGGGACCCCAACACTAAGGTTATGTTTATTTTTAAACCGCAATTATTTTTAAGACACCTGAAATGTTCTTAAAATGTGTTATACCTAGATGCCGTATATCATAGTAATAAATAATATTAATGGGGGATCCATACAAGAAACATGGTAGGTAATATTCTATGTATGTTCAGTTCGTACTTGTTCCGTTTCATAAATTCAAAAATCGGAATTTTAGTAGATGATGTTACAATAATAAAAATATCGACATTTCCATAACGCATACTTATGATGTTTGTACAAAACTGTTCCGATCACTCGACATCTACGAGATAGCTTCTTCGATGGCTACTTCCGCATTTTAAAAATCCTTGCATTTCTCGACACGAAGTATATAATCGTATATTTGCATGCAAACAACGCATTGCCGGCGCCGTGACGCTTCGTGGCGCCGTGAACTAGCTACCGTCGTTCGTCTGAAAATTTGTCGCAATACGAATTCACTGATTCAGGTATAATACTTTATGCTACGATGCTCGCTTTGAACTGCGATATATTTTGAGTAATGTTAGTGTTACCAATTTATATAAAATAGAATAGATATTTATTGCTTTCTATAATTTGACTATATTTTTAAAATGTTACTACATTTATTGTATCGAATCAATTACTGATAAAGTTGTATTTATATTAGTTTGAATGAGCGTGGATTCGTCAAACAACTAAGTATGAGGTCCAGTGCCCAATACCCTTGCCGATTAAATGCTTGTTTTTATTAGACTTATAAAATAAAGAAGTTAAAATGAAACCTATCAGAGCTAGGTTTGACAAGTTAACGAGTAATTAACTTAAGTATGGATCTCTACACTGTGCATGGTCGCCGCGCATTGGCTGTTTTATTTTAATTTTAGACAAAGATTTAATTACTTTAGAGAAAAGTGAAAGGATATATTACGATAAAAGTTGTTCAGCATTGAGGTAGTAGGTAGTATATAGTCTGGCATTAAATGTATATTATAATACTAGTTATCTACGGCGCCCGTAGTAACTTAACTGTGTCCGTCGTTTAGGAACAAAGCGAGTCTATGAGTGGTCGGTACCAAGATGTGTGACCATTAGTGGCAAAAATTCCTTAACTGATTCCGTACTTCGTAAGGCACGCTAAGCCCTCGGCAGGCCCAAGTTATTATCGTAAAAAGCAAGTCATCAAGGCATGTCGGAAGCCTTCGGGCCTCATCAAAACTTTCGACCCATGGGTTGACTACTATGCCCACCAATCTGCAATGGATCAGCGTGGTAGAATATGCTCTTGACCTCCAGGTAATGACCTGCTAAGTAATGCAAGCAAGTCGAAGTTGTTCAACGTACGATGTTGTCTTAAAGACACCACATCATAGGCGAGAACAGACAGGCTGTTATAGTACCTGCTAAAAACCTTTAAACCATTCTACGTCAGAGAAAACAACCTTCCACAAAGTTTCACATGCCAGTGGGACTTGATTGAAGGCTATACGAGCAAACTGTAATAACTCGGACATTGTTGGTCATGGTTGCGTGTACGTGGGTTATTATTTTTTTATCAGCACTGACCTTTTCTAATAACTTTGTAGTCATAGCTGTTTACTACATTTTGGAAATAATTCAAATGTATTTAAACATAAATGTTCAGAACAAATGCACTTAAACGCTAACGTATAAAGAAGCAAGCGAGGATTAACTTGGCTACGCTGCAATACATTTCGTCAATTCCAAACATTTATTTGTATGGTTTGTATCAAAAACACAAACGCGCAAACCCATGTGTATTCAAATAATAATTATAATTGTCCGTTATTTAGTAAAAAAAAAGGTAGCCGATAGCTCATCGATGAAAGCAAATTAAGTGGTTTTATAAAGCGACCTCATTTGCCACCCTGCACTGGAGATGAAGTATGCTCTGAGCTTTCTCAGTAATGTGGAGATACCTGTACTCAGTAGTGGGTCAGTAATGGTCGAAAGCGTCAGGAGACCTATGAACAGTATAAATTTTTTCACAATGGACACTGCCATTTGACGATGTATTATTCGCTCTAAATTAACTTTTTTTATTTAAAGCAAAGCCTAGGAGATGAAACAAGTCACCACTGTCAATAACATCTAAGTCATTTCGAATTGCTACCTTAACCTGGGCTAGATCAATAGGTGAATTTTCTAGGAGTCAAGGATAGAGTCCTTTACGTCGTTAGGCGATAATACCGTAAGCTACGCTACAAATCATTCGTCCGTTGCACTCGTTGTCCTCGATGAATATACAATTGCGAAATATTAATTAAAACCCTGTAGATTACAGTCGTGATGTTAGGTGGGCGTTTATTTATGGCTACCGTAAAAAGATGCACAAAGCATCGCGATAAGTTCCAGCCAATTAACGGAGCGGCAGATTTAATACGGGTGAGTAATGCCTTACTCATAACTTTTATAACGTTCTTTAATATGCGTGAGCAGATATACGCTTCCGAATATAGAAACGTGTTTTGTCATTATTTTTACCAATTTTGAATGGCAACGCGTCTTCATATCTTTACAAAATTTATCATTATCATTCCAACCATTAATAGGCGGATCTATCGCACTCTTTTAGACGATTATTTCATTTGAGTTCAGTTTATATTCCTTTGCGTCACAAACAATCTATTGTTTCAATTCAAATAGGGTTAAATGAAAATAATAATGTTTTTTTTTTCATATTTCACTGTAAATATGTCAGAATCGTAGCAAATGGAAAGAAATGGTCTCTGCCTACCCCAAAGGAAAGGAAAAGCCGTGAATATATGTATATACTCAAACTCAAACAATTTATAAATATATTTTCTTACTTATTTATTTATGTTTAGAGATTAAATGATATGAAATATAGATGGCAAATTTACTATACTTTATCCAGAAAACTATTAAAGTGTATAAACCGTAACATTTAAACATTGTACCTAACCACAAATGAGATAATACTTGCAAGTCTCGAGTTAGCATGAAGATTCTACTCAAAGATCGAATTTAAGTAGTTATGAGAAGTTTCCAACGTTATCGGTTCAAAGACAAAAGTAACATTATTCGACAATTTCGCACTCACGTGTGTTCAATGAGAGTAAAAATGGGGTCGAACAATCCAACCTCGAAGATATGTAATAACAGTATCTAATTTAAGTTTTTAAATTAGTGTTAGCAAGTTTTGTATTACAGTTTGGAAGTTTAAAAAGTTTATTATCTAATTCTCTGGTGATGTAATTTAACTTCAAACTTGGACGTGGCAAATGACTTCAACCCAATAATAGCCCACTACTGAGGTCTCTCCTCAACACTGAGTAGGTCTATACCATACTCCACCACGCTGCTGCAGTGCGGAGCTGTCACCCATCCAGGTACCAACGGCAACTCTGCAAATCGCATAGGATCGTTGCGATCGGGCTATAAGCGCTTCTATGCAAACGTAGTAAATAATAAATTCGTATACACCCTGAACTAAGATTACTTGTGTCGCAGATGACAAGAAAAATACATCACTAACAGCCACCACCTGAAATCAAACATTTATCTGCCACATAAATATATGGCTCTAGCAGAAATCGAACCCGGGTCTTTTACTTCCCAGGCAGGTTCACACACACACATTGTGCATATACACAAAAAATGCATATACATAATACTCTTATAATTGCTAAACTTGTAATTGTAAAGATACTCGTAGTTTATGACTAACGGTAGACATAGGAGATCCACGAGGAACTTACATCTGCCGACAAACTGACAGACTCACAGTTTGGCAGAATAACATAAGATAACATGTATACTGCTTGTCATAATAAATAATAAAAAAAACTACCACCTAGATTACGGGAGCGTCAAAAAGTTAACTAAAGACCATTGAAACGGAGTATCAAACTTCAAAATTTCATTACAAATTATTCCAATACAGCAATGTTTCTAAATAAAGAAATCTCCTAACATACTCGTACAAATCTTTGTTGCATTGTACTTTCGTAATACATAACGTGTCAAGCGTAATCAAACCAGTCCGGTCATATGATAAGTAGTGGCCGTATTAGTTAAAGAGCACTCCGAGTGTCGCACCACGTAGGTACTTGAGCAATTTGTATCTTGACGCAATAGTATCAAGCGGTACATCTGTCTGGTACACTATACAGTCACGAGCAATATAAGGTATACAATGACGTTTCAAAATAATATAAGTCATCTATATCAATATATAAAGCTGAAGAGTTTGTTTGATTGTTTGAACGGGCCAATCTCAGGAACTACTGGACCGATTTGAAAAATTATTTTAGTGTAAGATAGT
>DWJN01005830.1:0-11153 GCA_018248895.1 Carystus phorcus
GGAAAACATTCTTATCTTAGATTTAGCATATATTTGTTTTGATTTTTATTCTTGGCTTAAATGTTTTTTATTGTAATACTCAACTAAATAAAAAGAAAAATCGTTGTGTGCCTTTTATATTAGCATTCAAACCTGATGATATTTTATTAAAATAATAATTATACTGTTTGTGTAACAAAACGTATGTATGTAAGCAACGACTCTTTAATGTAATAAAAAAACGAGTTATAATTGTGACACTATACCGTTATTTGCGTAAAGTTTCTCCTAATATTTTTGTATAATTTCAAAAGGAAGAAGGTGTATACCAATCTTACTGTGGTTACTCTTAAGTGAATTTTGAGGTTATATTGAACTTTTATTTCCTACCGATGATGTAAGCTCATAATGAAATAAGAACAATGTCGGACGAACAGACATAAATTTCAGTATATACGCAAGCTCTTCGTGATGTAACTCATAAATCATTAGGTACATTAATTTTATTGGCGACATCGAAAAGGTATCATCGCTAACCTTACCGGAAATTTACGGAGCGAAATCTAAAACTATTTTATGAAATATTACGTATGTATGTTAAATACGTTAAGGATTCAACTGAATCTCTTTGATTTTTATGAAATTGTATTTCCTATTCGTGCATTAACCTAGCCTAATTTGAATATCGCTTTTCTCGTCTCTTTTATTCATAAGAAAATTATAATAGTAAACCTTGTTTAAGATATTACGAATATATTGAATATTTAGTTACGTAAAATTGGATAATGTACGTAATTTAATATTCTACAAAAATTAATAACTTTATGTTGTTGTTTAATTCAGTTGTATTTTATGAAACTGTACGTACCATATATTTTTGTGGAATGTAACACATACATATGTATAACAGTTATTGATCTTTGTCTGCGTGACTATAAAAAAGGTCACTAAAAATATTTTCGTTTATTTGCTAAGAACTAGTACACTAAATAAAATAAAACGTATAAAGATAAAGGGACAAAAGTACTATAAGTTATATTTATAATGTTTTGTATGCAACAAAAGTAGTATTTTAGTATTTCCATAATTATTTGTACATGCATTTATAACTAACGGCCCTTTGGGAATCTTTTTATCCTGGGAAACGGCTCTATCACCGTGGTTTGTACGGGCAATGTTTTGAACAATAACAATTAATATTTTGAAAACATTCGTGTAACTAACAGTAAATAAATATGTTCCTTATTGATAGAACAACAAAAATCGAGTCCTAAGTCGAAAAAAATTGTAGCAAGAATTTCGAGCGCGAGTACAAACACGACCTTTCAGAAACAAATTAAGCAGCTTGTTATTGTTCCTTAAAAACTAATTTGAACAATGCTTATAAGTGTATATTTTCAGTTACCATTCTGTATATTGCCTCAAGAACAATAATATAAGAATAGATGTAGTTGAAGATAATGAGAAAGTAAGAAATAAAACAAGAGGTTTATTATCAGTTGTAGAGGAATGCGTAACTAAGATGATATTACAAATCCCTTTGTTCTGAAGTTACTTGATTTTCAACTTAATATAATTGTAATAAAACATAGTTGCTTTGAAGCTTGAATAATTTTATTACTATCAACATAATAGAAACTGGATATACAGTCGTTTAATAGAAAATATAAAGACAATATGAATCCTTTTCTACGAGAGGATATCTTGAAAATGTTAACAAACGAATTCCTTAGTAACGTTCACCTTAACTTATACATCAATACTTCAAAAAAACTGAAACATTAAAAACTATATTTAACTTATTGGATAACTCTGTGAATGTATGAATCTTAAGTCTTTCTATCATCTTGAAACACCGTAAACGCAATAAAATATATTTAACCTGTATAGTAATACGTGTCTCTGATTTTCTCATCAGACCGACTTTCAAATGCAAACAAAGCGAAGAGCAGTTAATTGAATATTTGTTGCAATTATATTTTTTTGTAGCTTAAAACAAAATTCGTTTAGTTTAAAGTTGTCATAAATGTAATGAAGGTCTACTTTCCGTGCACAAGTATCTATTAGGCAGGTTTGTTTCTTTGCTTTAGCCTTCCAGTACTCCTGCCGTCCTAAGTAAACATCGTAATGCTTGCCACTCGACGGTTAACTTTGATCCTTATTCATGACCTTACTAGAGCCAGCTTTTAACGTTGCTTTGTGGGAAATGGTCATATATCTTTTATGTAAAACGATTCGGCCATTCTATTCAGATACATTTTGGGCAGATTGCTTTCAGATTATAAGGTATTATAGTTAAAATCGTTCACTCCTATTAGAATGCAACGTCATACGTGATTTCATATATTGTTTTGTGAATACGATAAAAAAACGAGTATAAAAATAGGCACGAAGCAATTAAATTTTCAATTCGTAAACATGAGTGCTTTGTTATTGGAATTTTGAAACACAGAATTGAATATAGAATAGCTGTCATCGCAACTTACGTGTTGAAAGTAGTGTAACACTGCGGTGTGACAAAACTTGTATCCGTTCACTTGATGTACTTCTACATTTAAATATTTGCAACAGCTTTGTTTGTAATTGGCATTACATACTATATTCTAATAATTTCGTATCTGTTATAGTAGAAATCTGTACCAGTCATGTTTAAAAGTAACATTCTTAGTACCAAACTAAAAATTTAGTTAGCAAAGGTTCGTAGTTACGGCGAATAACAAATTTATCTAGTATGTCCGGTTGAATACAATACATAATCATTTATTATAGAAGGATAAGATAAGTCGTGGGTCACAACGGTTCCAATCAAATATTTATTACACGAGTGATCAAAGGAAATCAATAAAAGTTACAATGTAGAACGTGAATCGATGACTATGAGAGAGGATACAAGATAGCTCACGTAAATATTGATGGCTACATGCAAGTAGATTTCAAATATTACGAGTGTTGGCGGTGATTGAAATTCGACAGTAATATAATTTTTTAAGGAAGACGTAGGAATTTTTATGTTTTGAACATTTTTGAATTTTAATTCTTTGTTAATTGTGTATTTGAACAGTCTATGTAATTAATTGTCCTTCCTCAAGAGCCGTCCGAATTTCGGACAAGTTCGTAACTAGTCGGGCGAATTCGAATAAATAATGGGAGTAAAGCCGGATATACGTTATTAAAAATGTACTCTGAAACTGATAAATCGTTCAGTATTAAAATCTATGTAAATATTACGAAAAACAGTTCAAATATTTTTTTTATTATGTTATTAATACGGAAATAATATTGATACAAATAATATGTATTACAAATTCAGAGTAAATTAGTAAGAGAGTAAGATTCAGAGTAAACGAGTAAATTATACTAAATCCGGAGAATATATTTTATTCCTTATTAAAATGTCATAACATTTTATACATTCTAGTACAATCGCTTGGATCTAGGTCATCCTTTTATGGTGTTTTAGAGATTACGCTACGAGTTGTATTAGAAAGTACAGTAAACGCTACAATAATAAAAGCTTTTAAAAGGCCCGAAATGTAATATTTTAAGAAGACTTGATATCATTAGGTCATTAATGATAATATTATTTCCTTAATATAATAAAATTTAATTATAGATACACGTCCCGATTCCCATGTGAATTTAATGAATACGGTGACAACAGCCGATATGATATTGTCGTTGGGTCTGTGGGTCTAAAATTTTATGTATCTACAAAGCCATAAAGGGTTTCAACTTTATCGAGGTTTTGTTTTTCGATCCATTTGTGAGAAATAATATGTTCTTTTTGTTTTAATTTTTCCCACAACACATGCAAACATACAAACAACATATATGTATTCAGTGAACAAAAGACAAAATCCGACGTTAAATAGGCCACATTAAATATGTATTCTGATTCCGAAGTCATACGGATCAAGTAAATGCGCATTATAAGGGATAATTCTAACACTACTCGTCAGATGTCGCTTAAATTACTATGGACTACATGACAACACCAGCTTTTGAATAGACAAGAAACATGAGAATCGGTACACGTAGTACAAAGTAATGAATACACATAAAAATACAGTTGAATAGAGAATCTCTTCCTTGTTTTGAAGTCCGTTAATGAATGGTTTCTTAAAAAACTGGTAGATGTTGAATATTTTATCTTTATACAATATTTAATTTGTTTCAGCATGAACAAACTTGTTTTTTTTTGTATATAAATCTATGTAATTCGGTTACTATAATATTTACTCAAAAAAAAAACAGGTTTCTTGTAAAGAAATCGGCACTGCCGAGTCTTAGTAATGTACGAGGAGTCCTCTTCTTAGGCCTTTTCTTAACCTTAATACAAACACTATCAGTTTAAATATGTGTACTCGTTTAGTAAATAAGAATAAAGAGTTAAAGGTACGTGTAACTGTTTATATTTATTTATTTCGAGATTGCTACGATTTAAGAACATAATGGAGTTTCAAACCAGATTAAATGAAGCGAATAAAAATGAATAGTTTTAAGTCATAAGTTCCTGGCAATAAGTGGAATAGACGCGAATAACAAATCATTGTTGAAGTCACGGTATTTGTTTCCTTTTTAATAAATTAGTGTAATAAAATTCATGTCCGATAAAAACATTAAGAAAATTGTAAGAAACCCTCCGAGGCAATAAGCAATAGAAATCGTTTGCTTCGAAAACGGACAATTACTTTCGGGCGCGGAGCCGATTCTTCTCTTGAATTCACGTATCTTTATTGGAAACGAAACGACTACTGTCGATTTAATTCGGTGGCTATAATTTAGTTCAATTTATAAATACAATTGTTGTGACTTATTAGGATAAAAATTACAACCCTAATGGATACTTACCTACTATTTCTTTCCCTACGGCTTCAATGTTTATAAGTGACATAAGATCTCTTTTTATTGTTAATATAATAAGTAAGTAAAAAGTACAGGAAAGCGCGTAGTCATACAAATCAGTTTAACATTTTGACAAATTTTATTTTCCGAAGGGTCCTGATCACGAATTCTAGCGAGGTAGAAATTTGAATGATGAGCTTGAATTTCTATTCATGATCTGGGTGTGTATGTTTTTAGTGGGTTGTCCATAGCATAACGACGCAGGGAATCCTTTTCTTTTCTGTGTACTATTAAATCCATATTACCCTGATTACCTTAAAAAGTGATTCCAATTTCTCCACCTCACCCATAATCGAAATCTTCGTTCTTCAATAGATCTACTTCTTAGTATTCTTGCACACTCTACTAATACTGCTCTATTCTCACTGCCGTACATATCTTGAATGCCTTCCCGTATGTATTCGCAATTCAAGTACTTTGACTTACTTGATTATCTGAAGTCCTAATCCGTTTTCCTCTTCCTTTTTCTGCATTTCTTTTCTATATATTGTTATCTTCTTATGTGTTTGTATAAACATTGTTATTCTACTCTTTCTGTACCTAGTCCACTCAACATCCAAAGCTGCCTGGAAGAGATCGCTGTGTAGCGAATAGGCCGCTTCTTGTACTTGATGCCTACCTAATTTCTATTGTAACTAATATGTTTTTGGTGTACAATAAAGAGAAATAATAATAAAAATAATCCTAGTGTGGGGTTATTTTATTTTTATTATTTATTTTAATTTTATTTTAGGAAACAGGGCCCATAACATAAATACCTTACAGACTAACATACATACATATAATATAAACTTATGAGTGTGTGTGAGTGCGTTACATTTTACTATTTCTATCAAGAAATAACGAGAATGAAATGGAGTAAAAAAATTATTCTTGCTATATAAATATCTACATTTTGAAGCAGAACTGTCGAGAAATAATAAGCCACCTGCATTTCGTCAAATTGCCAAGTTTCTACAGGTACCAACTTTTAGACTCGTTTATACTAGTGTAATTCACTCCGGTGGCATGTTTGTCAACTTTCAAGTTTCAAGCGCTTTTATGGACACTTAATATATCTGGAATTTTAAAAATTCCTTTCTTGAATAAATATCTTTAGCTCATAACTTTTTAGTTTTATAAGTGAATTTTTGATAGTTATCAGTTTAATGTAACATTTTTGTGTTGATTTCTTTTGTTATCAAATTTTTTTTGGAAAATATAAAGTGTGATGAAACTATTGCTAAATGGTTAAATTTAACTTAAAATCAATGAATATTAATTATGATAGTTGAAGTACGCACACTTTTTCAAATATTACAGTTTTCTATTAGAGCGACATATAGATTTGGTGTTTATTTTTTTCACGTAACCGACAAACGGGCAGATTAGCCATTTTATGGCAAGCGGGCACCGTCCCCGGCGGTCTTTCTCTTCAAAAAATCATTTTTTTTCTCATCTGAAACGGATAAGTGATGCAATCAATATGTAGTGTCAAAAATTAGAAAAAATCTGTGAGCGTCATTTTAAAATTTATTGTTCTTTTTTGACAATCTTTTTACAAATGTAACTATAAAAAAATATATACATTATGTGTCAGCCAGACAGGACATTGAGACGGGTTAACAGTCGACAACACAGTACGTTCTTACGACAACATTTTTAACGTTTAAGTTTTCTCAATGCACTCTAAAAACAATCTTTGAATAATAAAGTGATTGGATATTTTCTCTCCAATATCTAACAATAATTTTGTGTATAATATAATGTCTAGCGCTGTGTCGAATTCGACGCTTGCGTTTACATATCAAGGCAATTAAAGTATTGGTTGCGTGTAATACCCGAAAACTTACGTGTCATGCAAATAAATGATACCCACGTTAATGCATATAAGGGTGGATGTTGATAAATGATGTTTTTAATGTGGTTATTATTAAATTTATTAACTTATGTATATTTATAGTTGTAAGTTAAACATGACACCTATCGCTGATTAAAGCATCATTTTAAGGACAAGAGCCACTACTAAACTGAGGAGGTTACAGTGCAATTCACAAAGCTCCTTCAGTATGGATTGATGGAGAATTGAGCGGAAAACCCAAGCTTCGAAAGTATTTATGGCCCGAATTTCTCGGTCTTATCTAACAATAAATACTATGGTTGTCGCAAGTAGAAACGCTAAAGAAATTTTAGTAATCAAGATCATTCGTCCAACTTTCGCCTGTAACTGAAGTTGGTTAACTCGGCAGAGTCCTTACTTCAACGTTCAATCGTAAGTAATAAGCCGTCAAGATATCTTGGACACGGTTAATACAACCTCCCTTCTCCCTTACCGTTTCAGGTGCCGCGTTCGCCTAAGTACCGATTGCGACATTGATTCTTTGTATTTATTACGTTTACAGTATTGTATTTTATATTTCTGTTATTGTCATTTTAGTTCTCTTTTGATATTTCTATTATAATGTTTTCAGACATTATCACGAAAAAATTGGTTTTCATGACGATGATTCCATATAAAGAAAGAATTTATTGTTGTGGTTCTAAAGATTTTGTGTGAATGTAAATGAAAAATATGTTTGCTGTAACATTAGCTTGGTAGTAAAAAGAAACTCAGTTACAAAAATATTTTATTAAAACAAATACTTTTTAACTATTTGTAAATGCATTATATTGATATTGATTGTGACAACCATCTAGGGAACTTAATCAGCAAATACAGCTTTACATTTTTAACCTAGTACACATACATATGTATAACCTACTGCATATAAATGATTTATTGTCGAACTATAATAGATGTTAATATTATTATGATCTACTTAGGTATAAGAATCTATAAACAAAACAGATTTATTATGATGAGTGCTCTGCAGGCACATCGATAATTTCCTATACTACACTTTTACTGCAAATAACCATCATAGAAATATTAAGAAACTTATCAGTAAATTCCGAAGTCGTGCCTTGTGTTGAAAAATTGTGTTTTTAGGTAAGGACTATAAACTCACTGACTGACTCACTGACTCAATCACGTTTTAAATTGTTATGAATTTTTAATAGACAAAGAAAGGAAAAAAATACATCAACAAATTCCCAAAGTCAATCTCTGAAAACATTGCATCAAGGCTGGTACGGAAGAAAATTCGTCACGATAATGACGACAAAATATTATCTTTTGTTCTTTATTTTTTATTGTACTTAGTACTGGCCTTCTCGCTTCAAATTACAACAAAGTAATTGCTATATCTATGTATACTTCAACAATGCAACAAAATAACAACTTCGGTTTAGTACGTATAAACAAATGCCCGCCTTCAACCCATTAATGGCCCACTGCTGAGCACGGGTCTCTCCTTAACACTAAGGAGGTCTGGAGCATACTTCACCACGCTGCTCCAATGCGGATTGGTGGAGGGGTTAGTGGCCAACTCAAGTGTCGGAAGTTTTCAAACCGCCTGACGGCCTCCGACATGGCTTGACGACTGCTATGTTTATAACGACCGGGACCAACGGCTTAACGTGCCCTCTGAAGCACGAAAACGCTCAAGAAATTTTTGCCACTAGGGGTCACCCATCCAGATACCGATCGCGCCCGCAATTGTTTAACTCTGTCAATCGCATAAGATCGACACAAGCCGCCGGGCTATGAGCGCTTCAACTATTAACAAATACAAGTAGATGATTTATGTATGTCTGAGAATTAATTGCCTATTAAAAAGTAACGCATTAATAGTAAAAATATTAAATTTGATCTCCTACACAATTATAGGTTATGTTATGACTAGTACTTGATAGTTTTATTATTCGGAGCGTTCAGTGTACGTTAAACAAATTTGTGTATACGCTCCACACGTTTACGATCCTCTAGTCATAACGAATGACAGTTCGATCTCTACGTAATACTACGCATATTGGAGTACTAACCCATTCTCGGTGCGAACCGAAATGTAATTGTAGCGTGGCAGTCGCTCGTAGTCCATGGGGTCTGTGGGGAGTTCGTCAGTTCCATATGCATATCACATTTACCTCTATGCGAATAATTATGCTTAAATTTTTTAATTCTAGTAGAAGCAAACGCGTCAAAAAATTTAAGTTATGAGAGTGATTAAAATATGTTTATTCCTGTTACTGATATATGTATGTATGTATGTTATACATTAATGTAAAAATTTCGTCATATCAATAAGAGTGAGATTTGAGTGAATTTAAAATTCACTGGAATCCAATTGTTATTTCATATTCTGATAATATATTTATAATGCAGTTTGTGGATAGGTATTAACTAAAAGGTGTTACGTACAAAATTGAGAAAAATTCAATTATTATCTTCACAGTGAAACCGCCTTTCAATGAAGCAATTCCCTTTCCGAGAAAGAATCTTTGCATAAACGGTGCTCGAACGATTTCTGTGTTATCAAATAAGCTGGGAGGCATTTCGAGCCTTTTAAACAAATATTGCAGATATTTGAGAACTGTATGTCTATTTGAAGTGCGAGAAAATTTCCGGGTCACCGCTCGCGCCTCCACTGCGCCAGTGGAAAGGTATTCAGTAAAGAAAAATATTTTGACTTTTCACTTTGTTGTGCCTATTCCTCTCTCTTTCCGATTAAACATTGTTATTTAAGGGAAAGTAAATAGCTTTTATTGTCTGGCATCTGTTCGAGGTAAACTTTAGCTGAGTTGTAATTGTAGATTGAATTTTTATCGTACCTTCACATAAAGCCACGTAATGTTGAGGATCGGTTTTCACCGAAGCGGAGAGGAGAAAAGCGAAGCGAAGTTGTTTTGCACGTGACCAATCAAATAACATTATTCCTACATGTCTCCGGCTAGCTTCGGTGGAAACTATTAAAGCAGGGACGAGGAGGGAATTTCAGACAATGTGGAGCGGAGATGTGGCTGGGTAGCGGGAAATAGACAGGCAGCGAACTGCAGAGATGTAAAATGAGTGCGGTGGATCATATTACGGATGCGTGCGTTACGACTAGGAAAGAGTCGAATGTAGTCATTTCAGTGTAAGAGATAAATAACTATTTCTGTCATTGTTGAACAGATTTTTAACATTTTTTTTAAATATCTTAGAAAAACCTTGTATCTGTATCTTATCTTGGTCAGGTTATGAGGATCACATATTATATATAATGTACCTATATTTTAAAAATTATGAACGCGCGTGAACGGGACGTTAAAATCTAGCACAAATGGTTTTTGTCAAATAGTTATTCTATTAATTTAAAAACTTCAAAAGTCTGCACAATATCCAGAAGAGCTAAATTTGTTATTATACCTAAATGGCAATACTAAACAATTTCGTGCTGACATAGCATACACTGAAAAAGCACACCATCGATTCAGTCAACTCACGTTTTCACTCAGTATTGGTGAAGACAATCTGCCCATTATTCCGCTCGTCTTAGAACACCTCCTGTCGTTTCTGTTTTAGTAGAAACCGGCCTTAAGAATAACGCAAGGTACATAAGAAAAAAATGAAATTCATGCCCTTTCACAGCTGTTAACAGGTTATAACTTGATTTGCCTATACATAACTAGGAATTAGCGTTAAAACGTCGATTTAAAGATTTCAATACAGTAATTTCATTACAATAAAAAAACCTGATAAAAACGAGCGACACTCATTACGAGTTCGATAGCTATTTGTGAATGTAATGATCACGTTTCCGAATCGTATCGAGGGAGGGTTACTAGTAATGAAATATAATGGAGTCACATTTTTTTATAGTCACTGAACGGTTCTGCGTCATAAGAGAAATTGTCTCTGATTCTAAGTTAAATTTGGGCACAGTAATAAATTGTATCACTGCGAGTGGGACATAGACACGTTCCGTTAAATCGTTGGGGCACGTACTGCCTTTTCTCAAATGGTTATTGTTCGATGAATTGAATTCAACAAAGGCGAAACGATTCACGTTACACAGGACGGCATTATTGGCTGTTTATAAAAGTTTAAATGTTAATATTTTTATTTTTATCAGACTTTAATAGAAGACATTGGAATTTGTTATTTTTATATCGTGGTCGAGCATGATTATTAGAATGACTTTAAATATTTTTTCTCTTAGTGGAATATAAGCTAATGGGTATCCATTTAATATCAATAACGTTACAATCGTTGTCTAATAAGGTGAAAATGAGTTCACTTTGCAAGTTATCTACACTCTAATCATAATAACGAAAGGTAAGTTGACAAATTATGTATTTAGGTGTTCGAGCCTTCGCTTGAACCACTTGAGATTACGCATCTGGATAAGTTCACACACACAGACGTATTT
>DWJN01005831.1:0-11153 GCA_018248895.1 Carystus phorcus
CAACCCAATTGACGTTTGACAATAGATTTGACAGTGAATTTCTTAATTTTTTCGTTGATCAGCCTTTCAGAAACCGGTCGTGAGTCTCAAGAAGAAAAGCATTTTAGAAATTGATTAGGAAGCAGTTTGTTACCAGCTCTCGCATGTAGTTTTATAGTGGCAAATGTAAATTTTTCGATAAAGTTTGCTTTGTCTATGTGTTATCTGCCTAGTTATTAAAGTAATACCTTAGGCTCATTGTCTTTTCTTTAATGGTAATGGTAAATAATAACCTTTCTATGTTTCTTCTCTTTTTTTGCTGCTTAAGTCAATAACTGCTTATAATACCTACCTACCGAAAATTCTAATAGGAACGATTAATTTGACGCACCCATATCTTAATGAAAGCGCTCATAGTTCAGCGGCTCGCGTCGATTCTATGCTATCGACAGAGTTAAGCGATTGCGGGCGCGATCGGTACTTGGGTGGGTGACCGCTAGTGGCAAAAATTGCTAGAGCGTTTCCTTGTTTCGGAGGGGACGTTAAGCCGTCGGTCCCGGTTGCTATGAAGTCGTCAAGCCATGTCGGAGGCCTTCGGGTGGTTTAAAAACATCCGACACTTGGGTTAGCCACTAACCAATCCGGATTAGAGCAGCGTGGTGGAGTACTTCTAGATCTCCTCAGTGATAAGGAGAGACCCGTTCTCAGTAGTGGGCCTTTAATGGGTTGAAGGCAGGTATCATGATCGCTTGTCTGCTCGTTTGCCGCCTACATATAAAATTAACATAAAGTTCATAAATGTTCGCGATGTCACGTGGTACTAGAGTAATTTCCTACTAGGTATAAAATAATCATAACAGCTACCTATTACTCTACTCCACTTGAAGAGCAAAAATCTATTTGGGAATAAAAAAAAAACATAGTGAGATACATTTCGGATTTATTTTGCCGGTGCATGAAGATTACATAGTTTCGTTGAATAAGCTATTGTTTTGCTGATACCTCGCCCTTAGCATTACGTAAGTAGATTATTGTTAATTACGGCTATACCAATATTTAATAAAATGGCTATATCGCCAACAGTTTAAAACATATATAAAACAGGTTAAATAGTAATGTCTTTATGATATAGCTGAAAATTACCCTCATAATGTAACTATAGAATACGGGTAATAATTATTAAATATGGAATGTAATCGTTAGGTGCGGCCGGGTGTCTTGCGCAAGCAGAACAAAACATCATTTACCTACGAATTACGTAAAGAGCAGCATAATATGGTATTTTAATATATTTCATGAAACATTGCCGTTACTAATGAAGTTTGCATAATCGGTAATAATGTAGTTTTGCCACATATCTTTAAAGACAGTACTCTCAACAACAGACTCGCTAAGGCTTTGCGAGAGTTACAAGCCGCTCTACCTCATTTCCGACATGGGGACATGACATAGATAAACTGAATATATTAAAATCATTAATAACTTTATAAACTATATAACTAAGACAATAGAAAAAACAACTCAGTAATATTTTAAAACTCCAAACACAACATATTGGCAACAAGGTTTTAAAACAATATGAAGCGTAAGATTTTCAGTTATTCTGGGATGCTGTGTATTGATTTCAATTTTCTGTTAGCAATCAATTGTAAGCTCATCAAATTCAATTTTCATAATTATACATAATATAGGTATACCATATTTTTGTATCCTAAAATAATCAAGTTCAACAAGTTCACCTTAAGAGATGTATTGTTCACCTTAAGAGATGTATTTTTATGTATGTATACAATGTTCAATGTTGTTAGGAAGCTGATATTCTGTATAACTGATGTGGTTTTGCTGCAAATTCATTTTTGATTTTATAATAACTTAGGATTATGTACAGTCACCCGGTGAAGCATGATTAATGATTACAGCCCATATAGCTCTGTTAATTATAATAGTGTGATAAGACTATTTCTGTATTATATGTATACTAACCTACTGATAGCTCACTAAGTGGATTTGAATTTAAGAGGTTAACATTACAGTGATCCTATTTAGCTTGTTCCATCACAATATGCAGAGAATATAAATACTGAAATACTGTGGTACAACATTAACACGTTACTAGGTTCTTACACATTTTATTACTCTATCCAAAGACACATTAATGGAGACTATTAAAAGCTACCCAAAAAACTTTGACTTTTTTAGCATTTTATTTGGTACCATTGATGAATAGATACTCAAGAATCGTACAAAAACTGCATATCAACCACGAGCTATCTCTTGAATACAATATTGTGAAGCCAAGGTTGGTATGAGTATTATAGCTACAGTTGTAGTATGTAAGGTAAGTGTAACAGTAGAGACATACTCGGTCGTCGGCATACAAACAGTTACTTAACTAGACCAGCCTAGTTATTTATCATTCACAAGATCCCTTGAAATGACATGATTTTAGCCTTCCTACATAATAAAAATATCGAAATTTTAATTATGGAGTTTACATTTAGACGCCTACAACTACATTACGTTACTTCAGCTGATAGTCTTTGTAAGAAGCTTCCACATCAGTTAGAATAATATTCATATATATACATATATACATATATAATATTATGAATTTTGATCGGTCTGTCTCTATTGTTCGCACTTTTATATGTAGACAAAGGGCTCCAAATAAAAATGAATTAACCCAGTCATTAAATACAAAAAAATAGAGTGGAAATATATTCCTAGGGATAATTATAACGTAATAATTGTTATAAGTTTCAGTAGACTAGGAAGACTAATACAAATAGACAGTAATATGGATATTATAACAGCCATTAACAATTCCCAATATAAATCTGCTTCTGCATAGATATCGCTCTTTAATAATATAACATATGAGTAAATCAATCTAAAAGGAAATGTATCTACTCTACAGGAAACAAAAATCGATTCTGATCAGAAGCGAGAATTACAAAACCTATATAACATGTAACAAATCAGAGAAAACGTCATAAAATCCACTATACATGTAAAATAAATATGTACCGTCCACCTTCATAATCTTTAAAGAATCTCTGTCAAAAATACTTTTTAGTTTATGAGGTTAAACAACTAAATGAGTAAAATGGAAATTATGAAGCAGAGATTAGGCGCGCCCTACCCTCTGTGACTAATTGCTTATTTAAGTAAATGTCTTCATCCGTTGAAGTGTCAATCAAATCTAGAGTAAGTAAAGGTTCGCTGGGGTTAAGAGGATCCTTGCCAACATCTTTACATACGCCTACGAACTGCTGTTCCACACAGAGCTCTTGGAATCTAATGCAGTCCTCCACGGTCCAGTCTTGATGAAGCGGACACACATCTGGAAACAAAATTATGTATTGAGTTTAGTTGCAGTTACAACTGATGTAAATATTTAAATTTAAGTTATTGATCTACGCTGCGTGTTATCAACACTTCTTAAGTCCTCATTATGTTTCGTGTTCCAGTTTGCTAGTTATTAAATCTGTAATGCGAAATAAAAAAACGCCTTTCAGTCCCCTGTAAATCGATCCCGTGGATTCGTATGTGTAGGACAAACTTCAAACTTCATACTGCGTTATTTGTTCATCACCAACACTCCTAACCATGAAACTAGAAACTAACACATGTATGTACATTTCCGAACAATAAAATTTCTCAGTTGATAAGTTTCTTACGATTAGTAGCCAAAGAACCAAAAGAAAAACCTACAAAAAGTTGTTGTTTTTAATTCTGCTGTACATTTATTTTAAAAATTACAAGTTCATTATATGCCGTCATCGTATATACTTACGATGCGAGAGTCTTCAAGAGGCGAGTGAATAGGCTTTTAGTAAGTTAATGCGTCCACCATCTTGAACTTCGCCACTTTCCATCACGTGGGGTTGACGTCAAGCATGAACTAACATGAGATAAAAAATACAGTGGACGTACCATAGAGGCGCGCCTTGATCGCCTGCGGCGGCAGCGAGCGCGCCAGCGGCACGGCGGCGGGCACGGGCCGCAGCCGGCTGGTGGGGAACAGCGCCAGGTCGCCGTAGTCGCAGAAGTACACCGACACCATCTCCGCCGACACCGCGCCCGCGATTATCACCCTGTTCGTACAACTCTCACTAAACAATCATCGACTACGTTACCGCTTGTACCTCTATTACAGAATACAACTGCTTATAGCTATGTGCGTGTGCATTGATGACGCCGTAACTGAGCTATAAAAAAAACAATTGTTTGGATCGAAGGGCGGTCCACTGGTCATGATCTCAAGCTAATCTTCCCCCGGCACATATTGATCAATTAAGAACTGTACATAGGCACCAGGTTACATTTCACTAAACCATAAACCGTTCATGTTTAAATGACCAGTAGTTTCCTTGCGTTTCAAACTAACAATCTCCTTCTAGAATGTAAATAATGTGTTTCGGTTGTATAAACACTTCCAAATAACATTTTTAAGTTGTAATGATTCAGAAGTGGACACAGTGTGTGATGTCTTCAATGTGTCGGATATTCATGGGTGAAAATATATAAGAATATTACGCATTGTTGATAAATTGCTGTAACAATATCATCCTGCAAAATATTTCAACAAATTGGCAAATAGTTATCATCGATTAAGAAAGTTCTAGATTTGCTTTGTACTCAACAAAGCTTTTGAACACTGAACAAAATAAAGTAACACATATGTATATTTACATTGACGGGAAAACGTTTCTATGACATACCGATACCAGGACGAATCCTTTTCATAAAATCCTGTATACAATTCACCACTCGCAGGACTCGATGGCGCCTCATTCTCGGCCAGCTTCGGGCACTCCGTCTGCAGAGACGACATCATCGACAGCAACGTATGTCTGGTACCATTTGGCTGAACCTAAAACACATTCGACAATTTGAACGCATAAGTTACTTATGCTAGCATTAGTTGTTAAAAAAATTATCCCCCATGTTGATAAAAAATTATAATTAAAATATTTTATCCGAATAATAAAGAAACTTAAAGTTAAGAAATGGTAATTGAAGCGCCGAAAACCCTTTTTTTCAGGTCTAAACAGTTTTTGCCCATTTTGATATTATGAACCTATTTAACATTTTTCCCTTTTCCATCATACCCTTAGCTCTGCACTTTCGCTTGTATTAGTCCATGATGAACACAAAAGATACTAAACGGATTTTAATGAGTACTATTCCTTGCATTTAAGTACTTGTAAATTAATAAAAAAATAACTGATCCGCTATTTTCTGTGCTCCGCCATGTTGGATTTAGAATGACATCACATATATGACCATGCATTGTCATCCAAACTAAATGTGTATTTAAAATTTCAGCTCAATCGGTGGAAGATATCTTCTTCAAAATTTAGTTGCAAGATTCTACCCGCACAAACATACATACATACATTGCAAGTTAAACAAAAGCTTTTAATTAAAAAAGAGTAGACACTTTGTAAACAGAAACATAGAACAATTGAGAGTTTAGTGTTAATAGTTTCCGGACCACAAAGTTCCAGGGATTGGCGGCCATAGCGATGTAGACGTCGAAGCAGCGGCCGGGCGCCGGCAGCGTGGGCGGCGGCAGCGCGCCCGGCCGCGCCTCCTCCACCGCGCCGCCGCTCGACGCGCTGCGGAAGATGCGCTCCTTCTTGCGGAGCAGCGCCTCCACCGGGTCCGTGCGATCCGTGCTCTTCTCTTCTCGCAACTTCACGCTGCAACAACAATCGCTTTGTCAATACGCAAAAGAAAAAGTTACAGTTAAACACGCCGCAATTATCCCAATTCCGAAGTCATAGGCATGAAGTAGATTCGCATTATTTGGGATAACTCAAGATGTTATGTTAACTCAGTGTTCCGTTTGGGTTATAATTAAAGTGTCTTCAAGGCAAGAGTGTATGGGCATCTTCTAAGCTAGTGCGCTCACTATCCAAAGCGGCATCTCTGCTTACCATCAGGCAGTAGATACATACCATAGTAATCAAGCATTAACTTATATAGTTTAAATAAAAAGTCGCTTAAATATGGGAGCATACGAAAAGCACCAGCTTCCGAATAAAATAATCATCCAAATCCTAGTAAAAAGTTATGAAGTACACATAAAAAAAATGGAAAATAATTGAAATCCTTTTTTGAAATCGGTTAAAAACTAAACAGTTCATATCAATCGTTATCGAAGAACCCTTGTATCAGTCAGGTTGGCGAGGCAAGTATGTATTGGCAAAATCTAACAGCTACCGACATTTCAGCCACTTTGCAAAGGTGTCATAGAAAGTGAAAACGGCCTGAGCATGCGTGAATATATGTTTTTTTAATTTGTAAAATAATTAAAAATATTTGAATCGGAAGAGAGGCGATATATTAATTATGAACGGCACGTTATATTATAAGATTTTGAGAGTCAAGGTTTGATTACTTGAATTGTTATATATTTTTTAAATCATTAATAAATTGATGGCTATATTAATGTCCATGGTTTTAAAAACAAATATTACAGGACAGAAAATGTCTCTTTAAGCAACAGTTTAGCTGTATTTTTTTCAACATCGTTTCTCGGTTCGGTTTCGTAGAGTATATTTTTTAATTATTTATATTGCATGACTATCAGAATACGCAATGACAATTAAAAAGATAGTGACAACATAAAATACTCCTAAAATAACTAATTATAGCATAAGACAATGTTAAAACGTGTTTTAGGTGCTTAATTACTAGTTCATTTATAAACTGATTACTAATTCAAATGTAATTGCATCCGTAAAAAAAGCAAGCGTGTAGTTAGTTTGCTTGCAATCAATGCAGATTGGGTTCGCGTGTGTTTAAATAGAGAAAGTGCAGCAGTTCCGCCCCGTTTATTCCATTCATTGCCAAGCCGAATATGATTCAATTATACTGACTGTAGTAATAAAGAAAGATAATCATACTAGTAATGATATTAAAAAAATAAAAAAAGTCTTTTATTTCTTCCATCCACGAATTCAAGTCTCGTGTAAGGAAAATTCATGAACATTATTGTTTGTACATTGACATCTTTATAATCACCTACTTGTGTTATGTTTAGATAATCACCTAATACAGACAATACGGAAATTGCCAGCAGTTTGTAAACGGGTCTTTGGTGACGGTATTGCCCAAATAATCGGAAAACTATTCGCCAATTGTCTACAAGGGACATTGCAGTTAACAACCCAACATCTTTATTTGTTTCGCTTGTCTCAGACTTTATACAAAGTAATTATATGTTTAACGCTGTAACCGACAACTGTATTAGGTATGGGTGTGGGCTGTATCGGGTAGGGCTACTCACCTCTCTAGCAGGTCATGCTCTAGTAATATATTGTTGTTGACGGAGGCGAGGATTTTCTGCGGGCCGGTGCGTACGAACAGCTCGACGTGCGGCATGGCGGGCGGCTCGACGAGCGGCGCGGCGGGCAGCGCGCGGCACAGCACGCACTCGCCCAGCAGCAGCTCGCGCAGGCGCGGCGCCATGCTGCCGGCCGCGCGCTCCGCCGGCCCCAGCCGCACTTGCATCGCCTGCGCGTAACATTACACACACACAACTCATTATAGTGTAGGATGTCCTCAGAAAATATCTCCATTACTTAACTACATAACTTATACGCTAAACTTTATAGCGGTCTATAACAGAAGATTTCTAATAGAAAAATCATTTTTGCAGCATTTCAATGCTTCAAAAACGACCATGAACCTACTACTCAAAATGGACCGAACGGAGCTAACTGAAAAAACTTGCCGAGCGTAAATATGTTCTACATGTGACCCCTTTCAATGTTGACACCATCTCTGATGCAAATTCGAAGCAAATTCCCATAACTATTATTACTCCTTTTGTTTTTTAAATATTTGTCATAAAATTAAATATACTAAGCGAAATCAAAGCAACTATTATTTGAATTGAAAGTGGAAGAAGCCACATAACATTTGTCAACCAATTGACAAACCTGATAGGGGTAGGCGTTCAGCGCCGGCGAGAAGTTCTGCAGCGGCACGAGCGAGGAGAGCGGCGCGCGCAACACCAGCCCGCTGTCCACCAGCAGCGTGCGCACCGTCCCCTCGCCGTCCAGCCCGCTGATAATGGTACATCGCACCCTGCGATCGGAATCATTTAATGATATAGGTTATTACTTACGATCAAAGTAGAAATGCTTTTAAAAAATCTTTGGTAAAAATAAAAGGGTATTTCATCTGTAAATAATCAACTGTATATATCTGTAACGCGCCATATCAGCAACGCAGCTGGTAGACAAAAATTACTTCTTTTTTGGAGGCATGCTATTTCTCGAAAAATTAATCATAACTTGTTGTACGATGCACACACACATATTGCATGGTTACAGACAAGTCTCAAATTGTTGTGAAACTCTAGTGTGAGGTGAGCTAAGTGATCAGGAAAGACAGGTTAGATGTTGTATTTGTACAATTTACACAACAAATTTTACAAAAAAAATTACAAAAGGTTATTAATTTTTTTATTCTATTTTTTTCTGTTCTTGTGGAAATTTTCCGGTATTTTCAAAATTTCCTTCGGAAACATTGCTTGCCCCGCATGCCCCTAACAAAAATGACTAGTTAGAGGTATATGTCAATGCACGCACTGACCAGTCGCCGGCGAGCGTGCGCACGATGTAGAGTTGCGGCGCGGCGGGCGGCGCGGGCGGCGCGGCGGGCAGCGGCCGGCGGTACGGGCCCGCTGTCAGCAGCGCCAGCGCCGCGCGCACCAGCGCCGCGCCGCCCGCGCGCGACACCCACACGCGACCCTCCTCCGTCACACAACCCACCTCCACCTCGCAAAGTTTCTGCGCACATCACAAACAAAAACACCACCATTGTCATTGTAACACCTTACTTTATCATATTAAAAATAAGCTGTCAGCAAACGTTTGTTACTGTAATTTATATAATATGTCTATTGCTGACATTTTATTTCAATTTTTTACTCGAAGGGCTTTCCACCCTTCCTCTAAAATCGAGCGTTAAACGTTTTTCTGTGGTTTGATAGCAGTGTCAGTGACTCAGCAGTCCAGAATAATGAGAGACCTTCACATTTTTTGTTGACCAATAACGTGTCAATGACGCCTTTGCTTTTACATAATCTCTTGGGCAACAGTGACAAAAATAATGATACGACTGTGCTTTTATCGGGGCACTACCGTACTCTCATATTCGGTGGATAAGCATATCTATTTCTGATAGAGAAGATTGGAAATGTCTCTTTATTACTCCGCCTAGGCACCTGAATAAGCTGACAAGCGGTGTAATCGGTTTGATAACTCGAATTCGGAATTTATGACCATCAATTAAAGCATCGAAGATGCCAACAGCCGGAACAATGGACACTAAAGATGAATATTCATAAGCTGAAAACATCTAGTAGCAAGAGTTTTGTGATGCAGCTAATAGAGACTAACAACAATATTCTTCGAACCTGCTAGACATCACGGAAAGCTCATTAAATATTAAACATAGATATGGCCCAGGAATCTGAGCAGTAACAAAACAATAAGTGGCAATGAATGATATAAAAGGCACCTGTGTGATATTGAAGGCGCCGGCCATGCAGAAGTCCTGCACGATCTCCTTGTTGAGGTTGAGGTCGCGCTGCGTGGAGGTGTCGTAGAGCACGACGGCGACGGCGGGGTCGGCGGGGTCGTGGCGCGGGCCCGGCGCCGCCACCAGCACCTCGCCCGGCAGCCGCCGCCGCACCAGCTCCGCGCCCGCCGCGCTGCCCGCCAGCTCCTCCGCGCCCTCCAGACGACACAGGATCGCCTACCCAACCGAATATTTTATCTAACTTACACTAGCGGCATGCTATGTTCGCCGTTTTCATGTTTGTCCGATCATGACGTTCCGTGTTAATTGATAACGACTTTGAAGGAAAGAATTGCGGTACTTTATTGACAATAATAATAAAATTTTAAATATGTATGTCAAAACAGCCATCATAGGTGCCCTTAGTTTAATACATTTGAATATTAAGTAGTCCCTATCGTCTATGGACATGGCAACACCAAGTTCATTGCTGATGCGTTGCCGGCCAAAAAAGAAGAGAGAAGGAACATGGAAGGAAGTAAGTGTGCCTTCGCCTACCTTCAACCTATTATGGCCTACTACGGAGCACGGGTCTCCTCATTACTGATGGTGTCTGGAGCAAACCCCACCACGCTGCTCCAGTGCAGTCACCAATGGTGAAAGGGTGAGTAGCCGACGCAAATGTCGAGAGTCTTTATGCCATCCAAAAGCCTGCGACGTGGCTTGACGGCTACTATTTACGACAACAACCAGGGCCGACGGCTTTACTCCGAAACACGGAAACGCTCAAGATATTTTTGCCACTAACGCTATCTAAATACTCAACCCCACACTAGGATTCCATGAGTTGTGTGTGGCAGAGAAGATATACAAAGACAAACACACCCAGACCGAGAAGAGAAATATAAATTAGTCATTTAAATTTTCGCCGACTGGGAACAGAACTTACGACCTTTAGAACAGCGATCCGGCATGGCGACCATTGCGTCACACGGCTAAATATAAAATAAATGCTTTTAAAGTGAAAAGAAAATATAACTTATTAATGAATAATAATGAATTATGTCTTCGTTTTTCAAAAATTTGGATTTTTTGCTCATCGATTGGAGTGGTTGATTATGCTGACTTTTCTTTAAATTTGATTTCATTAATATGCGTAGTAACGCACACTGGGTACACCTAGTAAAAACTTAAATTCATACAATTGACATTAAAAACCAACAACTGCCACTGTTACTGTGACTGTTAATCTTAACAGTCTTATCTTAATAATCTTATTAAATACAAATCTGGTGATTGAATGGAGCTCGGGGTAGCTTTTAATTTAAATTTTTTATTCAATTGTCAAATGATATTGAGTTCACCTGTGCCGGCAGCCTCCTGAACTGCGGCTCCAATATTTTAATCTTCCCTATAAACACTGTATCGTCGTCGCCGTGGTCCCCAAGGAATACTGTCGCAGTCTCCTCCTCTATTTCCAGAATCTTAGCGCGCTGCCATCCGCCGTCGTCCAAATTTACTGCATACCTATATTAAATTATAGTAAGAATAAGAATAAGAATAAGAATAAGAATAAGAAACATTTATTTCGTCATAGTTGGTACATCTACAACAATATCAATGCAATAATA
>DWJN01005832.1:0-11153 GCA_018248895.1 Carystus phorcus
CATATACACGCATTTAGCGAACTAAACTGTATCCTTAGTAACATAAACTATAAACTTGTTTGAACATGCCGAAACTGTTAGTACAGAGTAATTTAAACTTTAAAACATACAGTTTAAGTTTATTTTCAAGTGCAAGTAGTAAAAGTATACTAAAATCAGCTGCTGTGGGTAAGTATCTGTCAGTAGCTACATCGCTGCGCGGCATGCGCACGCGTTTCTAAATATTTTCCGATTTACGCGCGAAACTGCGTGTCCCGAACTACGTAATAAGTAAAGCCGTAAACTTTATAAGGACCAGTTGACGTTTCTTGCGGACTATTTTCGTAAGTAAACATTGTTTATACCGCTATTTTTAGTAACTTAAACCTACAAATAATATAACTGTAACATGATCAAATCTATCTATTGAATATTCTTTGATAGTTTTGAGGTATCTGAGCTTTTTTATCTTTAGTTAAGAGTGTTGTAAATATTTTTTAAACTTACTGTCTGTCTGAAAACAGGCATCACGTAGAAGTCATTGAACAGATTCAAATGATTCTATGAATATTTGAAGCTTATCCGGGGAATTTAATACTTTTCATCCCGGATAATGTAACTGTTCCCGTGGTAAGAGTTACAAATTACTATATAGACGGTCAAGATATTAATTAGTAATATTTTGACTGATCCTATTAACCCATTGCAGTAATGAAATGTTTCTAATTGACTCAACAATAAGTATTATTGTATTAATCTATAAATTGAGGTAAACTTAATATCTGCATAACGCTTAAATTAAATTAATAGCATTTGTTTCGACTTAGGAAAATAGGAATAATTTTATCGAATCAAAGACGGTTTCGTAATAAAAACACTTGCTATGTAGTAGAATCCTTGAAGATTACTGAAGGGGTGACGTTACGACTTTAGTGAGTTAGTTAGACTTTAGTGAGTTATACTTGTCTTTAATTAAGGCCGCATTTCAATTTAAAATTTATTAGATGTCGATAAGCAATTGGCGCTCAACATCAGACGGTTTGCAGGCTAATATGTATTTAATGATAAGCATATTAATCAGTAGTAAATGTGAATTTTCAGGAATCACATGCGTTTATTATCTATCAGTAGATTCATTGAACTTCGTATTATCTTGGAATATTTGTTGGTTTTGTCTGTTATATAACCCTATAGCCTTCCTTGGTAAATGGACTATCCAACACAATTTTGATTCAAATATAACTAGTAGTACCTGAGATTAGCTCATATAGATTAGATAATAATAGGTTGAAAACTAAGTCATTGACGCTTTTGTCTATAGATTCATTCCACACCTAACCTATATTTTTAATAGCAAAGACCCGACATTTTACGAACGGGAAATTTTGACATTGCCAGAACGATGGAAAAAGGTCGTCCACAAGAACGGGCAATATTAAATCGAATAAAGTTATACTTTTTAACAAAAATTCAGATTTTTCCTTTTTGATTGAAATTCGGCAATGACTTGCCAACGCAATCCAACAAATAGTAGTTCCTGATATTACTCGTAGCTAATATAAAGATTAGATAATATTTAGATTTAATTAAAAGCTAACGGGTACTGACTGACAGATAATGTAGAGCTTGAAATACTGTAGCTAGAAGGATGAAATTCGGGAGTACCAGGCTATTATAATTCAGCTTTTAATTGTTTTAAATTTAAGCTTAATACGTGCTATTTGAAGTTGCTGGCCTGAGATTGTTTATTTGTCTTTTATTTACTCTGAAATGGTAGAAGATGGAGCATCGAAGTCTTTAGTAAATTTGTTCAGAATCCTCTGAAAAACGTTTTGATACTAAAATTATATCGATGTGACACATGCTTGATAAGTTACAGTCAAAATAGTTGATTTTTTGTTGATCTATCGGACTAGATCTACCCTTATATATTCAACAGTACTTCAATAAATAAAATCAAAACGATTATGTTTTAATATAATATATTACGGAATTTAAGAACAAAACTTTTAAGGTTGTAGAAATTGCTATTAGAGTAACAGTAGGCTAAATAAATAGTTTCCTTGGAGTAAGACGAACACATTCACTTGCCTGAGTACTTTCGCTAAGCAAGTTCTCACGAAGGCAAAACAGTGCGTAACGGAATGTGATTTGCAAAGATAATAATATAAATAAACTCGGTTTCCAACAAGAAATGCTATTACGACATCGTGAATGTATAACCAATAAATGTATGTTGTCACGATCACTTCTAAAGCGTATAATTTCAAACAATTCAAACAGACATAGAGTTATTAGACAGAGTTATGTTAAAAAATAGGCTTAGGATTGTTTGAAATCTATATAAATAATGATTCACTGATTCACGTCTATTCTAGATAAAGATATTCAAAAGAAACTATTAATAGGACAAAATCTTCTAAAACAAATCGTGAGTTTTTTATCAGTCGCAGTGTAATACGCTATAATAGTGCGGCTCGTTCACTTGTTTTAATTTGCAAACGAGTCGGTGATGTAACGCTGACCTCTTACTATTAGATGACTCAAAGAAAAATTTTGAAATTGTCAAATTTACAGAAAAAAAGATTATAATTAACAGTAATAAATTAACTCTGTTTCCTAGTTTTCTCTGTTACCTGACTTTTATACTATTTAGTACAAAGCAATATAGGGACAATCACCATTTTTTTTTTCAAAAATTTTATTACAAAAGTGAAATCATTTTACTGGACGAATAAATCACATCCTACAGCCATAATTCTTCACAGAGTTAACGGGCCATAACTCCATGGGTTTGTGGGGCACCCTCAAATAATGGATCTTGAACTAGAAACGTTAATTTATAGGACATCTCCTTAAACAGTGGGTCAAGGGCTCGCTCTAGAATCGTTTCTTAATGGAGTTTAATGCGGGTACACTTATCCCTTGAATGTCACTTACCATAACAACCTAAGGAAATCTTTTATACAACCAACCAAGTGTAAACAAACCAATCGAGCTGGACTGTATATAAAATGCTTTCGTTGCAATTTTTGCGTAGTAAAGTACCTGTTGTCGACAATTAGCCGGTCTCGGTGTCCAGGTCACTGGCACATTTTAATGTTATTTTTACCTTTTTTTAAATAGACATTACATTTTTTTAAACAGTTCTTTTTTTGGAGTGACATTTTATTTTTGTCAATACAACACCATAAGGCTTACAGATTTTATTTCAAAAAACCTCATATTTTACGATAGCATCAGCTACAGTACCTTTTAACTATTTCGTATGAAGCAGTGTTAATCTTAACAGATGACACGCGTAAATCGTTCTCGTTTATAACAAAAAACTCGTACACTGCAGAGAACTAATAACTGCTTTTAAATTGTACGTAGTGTTTTCCATTCGATCCTAGGTATCAAATACGATTTTGACTATTAGGTTTTTAAATTAAGTGGCGTGTATTGTTACTTTTTATAAGACTACAAACAGAAAAGGAGTTTAAAAATTCTGTTTGTGTATAATTCACACACGGTCGAAGTAAAACTTCAGAACAGTAACCTACAACTTTTTGTGTATTTTTTAAACGTATGTTATCTCCTTCGCTGTCCTTTATAAACATAAGTTGGTCTCTATGGTGACATATTTCTGTTTCAACAAGTTTCAAATCGCAACTATTCTAAAGAAATTTTAATTAAAATCTTAGTACGACAATTTTATTTGTTGTTTGAAAATACGAAACTATGTAGGAACTAGTTCGTAAATGCGTACGTATTAGTAATAGTCTCATCTATATAATTTCTAGACGGAAAATCCAGAGCATAGTTTAGATTTTGCATCAAAAATACGACACGGCTTATATAGCAAAACGATGGTATTATAATAAAATATTCTAATGGTTAGCAATGAAAAATATTTATGTTATTGCAAACTACTGGATAAACGAAATAAGATGAATATACAATATGCAATTTATGAACATGACTTCTACTTGTGTTTTTGACAACATTAAACTAAGAACATTAAGAGCTTTCCTTAGACGCGATACAATGCTTCTTCAAGTCTGGTTGGAGGTTATAACTTCTACAAAATGGTTGTCAACTCTTTCATCCATAAAAAAAACAAGTTTTTGAATCTGGAATACAAACAGGTACGTTGGATGTACCTCACCTTTTCAGTATGTAAATGATTAATAGAGCTTTCTAAGCTCGTGATGTGATGTAAAAGAAACCGGAAACCCACGACATGTGGCTCAGCGAGATATAGGGTTCAATGTCCTTATTCGGGTGGGCCAGAGGTGCTCAATCCTTTTCTCAGGATTCGATCTTAAATTTTAAGATTCCTCTTCGATTTATAATCAAGTGACTTATTTTAGTATTAACCGATTTACCTATAATAACCGATTCTATATTCCTATTACAATGTACAATTAATATATTTGTAATAAATAACATTGTTACTACTAACTACAGTTTCTACTATTTGACTAACATCGGTTGAGTTATATTTGAATATCATTTCAGCTAAAAAGAAATTAACATCCCCATTGAACAGATTTCATTATCCGCGACATTATGGTAAATACGATTCATTATTCCAATGTTTTAGGGTACACCTGCTAATATAATAATATAGATGACAGATGTCAAAATTATGAGTCATAATGACTAGATCGAATTTTAAAACAGGGTTGGTTATCAGATATCGATATATAAAGAATCAATCGTTCGACAAGACGACAAGACTGATCTTGTCGATGTTTGAGTGCGTCTGTCGAACATTACTAAGAGGTTGCGTAACAGATGAATACTTTCTCAGCACCAAGCCATCGCATCGCATTCATTTACGCATTAAATGCATTATGGATCGCATCATTATTTAATTACCGTTTATTTCTTTACAGTCGTAAAGATTTAATTGGAGTACCTTTAAGTCGTTTCTTTTTAATGTTAGATGGTAGTTTTGTGTAGTTTAATATAGGTTTTTAATTATTGTTATAGGGTTAATATATCACGTTTTACTTATGTGCATGTTTCTTTGAATCTTCATTGTTTTGAGGTTTAGTAAGAACATTATGGTGATCGTAAATTGTCCATGTTTCGATTTGCTTTGAAATATCAGAAAATATATGGTCTTAAATACTTGCTATTACTAATATATGTAGAAACTGTTGACCACCTTCACAAGGTGCCTCGTGTTTTCTTTTGTCGGCATGTGTATAAATAACATAATGTATTAATTTATAGTCTATCAACGTAGGTAATATAGATGGAGCAATAGTAGAAAAAGCCAATATAGGGATAGTATATTTTTTGTGTATAATAAAATATCAAGTTTTTGTTTTGGGTACGATGGGCTACATATAGAGACAAGGACATACAAACTCAGACCAAGAACAAATTTACATACTCATTTGGAATCAAATTTAGGACCCATCGAACTGACTCTTGCCCCAAACCTGTAAGGCTGCTAGGTAACTGAATATATTAGACATATGTAAAAATGCCTTAGCCATCGGCTCGTGTCGATTCTATAGAAGCGTTCTAACCCGGGACCTCGTGTCGATCTTATGCGACCGATGGATTTAAGCAACTGCTGGTGCGGTCGGTACCTGGATGGGTGAATGGTAGTTTCAAAAATTTCTTGAGGGTTTCCCTGGTTTGGTAGACATGTTAATCTGTTGCGGTTGTTATTGTAAATAACAGTCGTCAAGTCATGTCGAAGGACTTCGGGCTTAAAAACTTCCGATACAAGGGTTGGCCACTTCTCCAGCAATCTGCATTGGAGCAGCGTTGTGGAACCTAGAACTTCTCAGTGATGAGAGAGCCGTGCTCAGTAGTGGGCCATTAATGGGTTGAAGGTATGTAAAAAATTGTGTGTATCAAATTTGTCCAGGCCCTTTGCTAGTATTACGAAGCCGTCTTTAAACATTCAAACATCTTCAAACCATGTCATTACACGATGACATGGTTTAACATGACGATGAAATAACGATAACGCGCACCCATCGCTGACTCACGAATCACGAAAACAATATTAAACTGCCGTTTAGAAATCATTGTGAGTACATGTTTTTTGTGTTATTTGTAAAGTGTCAACTCGTAAATATAATGAAATATAATCAAAATATTCTCTCGAGCAAGAGGTAAGCGAATGAATAAAGAAATATATTTTAAATATGGAACAGTTTTGCAGGATTCGTATTAAATTCAAGTCCCTGTTATATTTATCCTCCTCGTATTACTTTATTCAGTGTTTGAAACACCTTCAAATGGTTATTAATTTTATAGCGCGTCCTTAATTATTTATTCATCTTCATACCTTCTAAACCTGACCTGAAATGTTTAGTGTCTTTTGCTCAGAGCATCAGGAAAATGGATGTTTTTGTGTGTTTGAATGTAACTGTCTGGATACATTAACTTAATTACTTAAAGAAAAAAAATTTTAAACGCATTTGAAATATGATTCAAAAATAAAAATATTTGTCCTACAAAACATTTACAATTGTACGTAATATGCATACAGTCTCAAACTCTAGTAGCGCCGGCTTCCAACTTTCCATTAGCACACTGAATTGTTGACGTTTATATGAGAGCTTACAATACAACCATTAATGTATCAGTTGAGAATATAAACATTAGAACGTTTCTTGTCTCGTCCCATTGTGTTGATACGATATGTCAACTGATCGCATAACTGCCGAGCGTCCGATAGCGAATTCAATGGAAAACAATTATCACGATGACAACTGAAGTGGTATCAAAGTCTATTAAGTGGCTAATAAACATGTTTGAACAAAAAAGGAAAACCGCCTTCGAAAATGATAAAATAATTTGATTAGGGAAACTGTTTAGGAAGTAGGTGCCTTTGGTGCAGAACAATTAAAGAAACTGGCACCGACTTCCTAAATAGTTTCTCTTATCAAATCATTTTATTCTTTTTGAAGGCGGTTTATCCTTTTTTGTTAAAAGATTTTTATTTCTTCGTTTTTAGTGGTTCTTTCTATGCAGGCGTAATATTATGTTATATAAGCGCTAAGTTAATGGACGAAAGAAAAACCGCTTTGTCCAAAGTGATACGCATCAAGTAAATGCGCTTTATTAGGAATAATTCAAAAACGGCTCGTCAGATGTCGCTCAAATTAATATGGAGAAGAACCATCTTTCGAACAATAAAGGAATCATCCAAATTGGTATACCTACTAAAAAGTTATTGACACGCACAAAATAATACAGACGAATTGAGAACCTCCTCATTTTTTTGAAGTCGGTTAAAAAGGATGAAGAATATTATGTACCATATTCGACTGCAACGATCTTAATATCACATGTACCCATATGACATTTTCATTAGTCTTAACTGGTCAGCCTCTTTCTTTTTGAGTTAGCCAAATTGTTGTTTTTCGGTTCAAAAGCCAGTACTTTAATTTTGTCATCTTCTTACCTTAAGGTAGCTATTCAGCTTGTTTGTCGGATTATATAAAATTACGTATATTAACTTTTATTGGTCATACAACAAACAATTTCACTTCAGATACGGCAATATCAGGTGTGAATCGTCCATTACGAAGGAGCCGACAAAAAATATCACCACGACTCACTTTTTGCTTGTTGAAATCGAGAGTATTTGAGTGATGATAACGGAAAAAACGGACAATGGAATGTGGGGATTGAGTGCCACTTAAAAAGAGTTTGCGATTAGACGCGTGTTCTACAAGCGTTTTATCGGAAATAGCTCGGGAACGTCTTATCGGAAATGGTTTGTAAACTTCAGACGGCGATTGGTTAGTTCGGTTTTTGTAAATTGTCATTTTTTAGGTTTCATTTTGGGGTTTTTTTTAAGTGGTTCACTCGCTTCGGAAGTAAGTTCAGTTAGCAAGATATGAGACTGTAAAATGGCCAAGTTTTTAAAACTATAAAATTACGTAATTTTATTATAAATAGTTACAGAGCTATCTCTCGATATTTAGTTATGTTAATGCGGTTTCTACAACGCGCGAAGTTGATCGTATTTGGGCGAGGAAGAGAGTGTTATCTTCTTAGTCTCCTACGATCTCCATGAAAGATGCCTTGGACACGAAGGTTGAACACGCCGCCTTATTACAAAATAAGGTCTAAACCATGATTATCAAGTATAGGTTTATCTTTGATAGTTATATACTGTAATACTTTAAGTCAAGGTTTAATTTACTTGGTCTAGTAGAAGTTTAAACCGGTACTTTGCTAGTCCACGTTTAGTAATAAGACCGTTGGAGACGGTGCCATTGCAAATAAAAGCTTTTAGAAAGAGAACTCGCGAGAAAGAGAAGCGACGTGCACGGTGTTCTTTGCGATACAGAACAAGAACGGCATGGACGAACTTCCGCTCCATTACACCCTCGATAAGAGATACTAAGAGATCAATACTGTTGGAAAAATGGAAGAATATGAAAGCTTACCCGTGGTTCCAAAGGTGTCGAATATTGAGTCCCGTGGTGATTATAGCAGATAGGAATCCGCGTAACTACTCGATTATCCACAAATGTAATAGTATCTATGAGCATTTTGATAATATTTTGCATAACCTAAACGCGTGCGAGGCTCTTGGACGCTTAGTTCCTCCTCCTATTGAGAAACATCCAGAAATCTCGTATTTCAACTACTGTAATAGTATATTTATTGCGTCTTAGATTCTGAGTTAACGGCGCACCATTGTGTTAAGAATAATCTCACAATGGTTGGTACTGGGTGACGCAGAGTGCACTTACGTGCCTTATCTCAAGGCCATCAAGGACTCTGCGACCTTGCCTCACAGTGCATTACCTGCATTGCAGCCAATCGCCCAATAACAATTCATAGTTTAGACACGCTAGAATATAAAATGTAAGAACTGTAGAACTACGGTGTTTTATGTTTTATTTTTATAAATAACGTCACACACTCATAGCCCGACACTAGGATACCTCGTGTCGTGGGTGCCATGGACAACACAGAAAGACAAAGAACATCCACACACATCCAGACAAAGAACAGAAATTTAAATCCATCATTCATTTCTGCCACGCTGAGAATCGAACCCAGGACCCTTCGAACGGCACGGTGCCGCGGTGGTCCGGCGGCATTACTATAAGAACTTAATAGAACTACGGTGTAATTTTATATTACCTATAATATCGCAAAGTTGACATAAGGATTGGTTTAGTAGCTTACCAGGTCAAGGATTATGCTAAACCCAAACTTAGGTTTAATAAAAAAGTTAAGCATTATACTTTTGATACTAAATTCAGAGAAATGGGTAGACTCATCTATTTATATAGTTTTAAATAATATTTGTAAACTGTCACTACGTGAATTATTTGATTTCATGCGCCCATTTCAAAAATATTGCTATTAATTTTCTTCAGGTATAAAGTTTTAGTCCTTGTATTTTGTATCATAATGAAGAAATAAGTCCAATCCTTTGCCAACAAGTCGATTTAAATAGTTTTATAATTCGCAATATACGAATTTCTATTTATTACTTTGATAAGTCAACACACCACGTGTCCTATAAAGGTTATCAAAATTATAAAAGAAAGTAAGTTTATCTGATTATTTGTGATAGTTGTAATAACTATAACTATGTAAACAATGCACTTCCAATGTCATATTCCTTTACGTTGTACATTACCAACGCCACAAGACACACATAAGACAGACAGACACACAAGACAGACATACAAGACCACGCGTCGTAGAAATTTGTTGAAACGACGGCATATTTTTGTGTTGTATAGTCCATTTACCTGCGAAGTTTATAGGCTATATAACATAACGCTATGACAAATAGATTGTGCATTGATATAAAAACGGGATAAATGTTTTAAGGCGATACGAAATTCGCCGGGACTACTAGTTTGAAGTATATGTCTTTATATTCTTCGAATGTTTTAAACATAATATATTATTTTACTCTGTGGTATGTTTTCTATAGATATTCTATGGTTCTAATCTTAAGTTCGCTTATACGCAGGCGTAATATACGCACATGCGCAGTACGAGTTATCTTCTAACCATACTATAACCTCTAGCCTTTGTCCACCTTAACCCATATATTGGCCGCTATGTATTTTGTTGTAAATTTTCTATATAGATACAAATGATGATATTACACGGAATATATTTTGAGAAGAACTATTGCAATAAATCCGTTTAATGACGATTTTTAGACTGTATTTTTCTGTACTCGATGTGGATGCAATTTAAACAGATGCTGTAGTAACTGAACACATAAAAATATACCATACCATACCATTTGTTTTTTAATTTAATAGGTTTAAGAAACAAAAAAGGATGTCAGTTTAAATGTCTGTCTTATAAGTTATGATGTCGTGAAATTGATTTAGGTAGGCACTGGCACTATTTGTCAACGTGGTTTGTGTAAAGAATGCGTTAATTAGTTTCTTTTGTTTTTTTTTTTTTATAATTGTGTACAAAATAAAATTTACGATTTTATTATACTATTCTAAAATCTGCGTGATTATTCCTATTTGTTGAGAAAAATAGGTATTTCAGTTATTTTTGCGTTTTGTTAGCTGCCTACCTAACATATCGTAATCTTTAAATAGATTATATTATAAAATAAGAAAGGAAAAGATATATTTGGTTTGACATTTTTGTAACCTTTTCTAAAATACCGGTACAAAAACTACACTAAAATGATATCATAATATTTAATAGATCACGTAATAATAAGTATTAACTCGTTCGTATAGACTTAGATTTGGCGGGTTGGATTGTTATGACGTATTGATTATTTTCCCTCTCACTCTATCTATCTCACTCGCTCACGTGCTCTGTCAGCTGTCAGCGGTGACTGTGTTTAGTTGGTGCGTGTTTTGGTGTATTTACAAACGTTTTTCTAGAGTTCTACACTGATTTTGTGAGGATATCTTATTTAAATGGTAAGTTTAATACTAACCTGTTATGATATTACAACAATATTATGTTTGTAAAGTCGTTGTTAACTCTATATGTGATTATGGTAAATTTTGTTTGTTGTTGAGTAAAATACAATGTTTAATCATAGGGTTCGATATTTAATATTCGATGTAAATTTGCTTCTGTTCTACCTAAACTAATAGACACCCAAATTTGAAGCCAATTACACTGATAAGCATATAAGCATTGGCATTTTGGGGATTGTTAGTGGAACAATCTCCTCTTGATAATGTGTT